>JAKTYF010000045.1:0-46474 GCA_030564605.1 Debaryomyces coudertii | reverse complement strand
TTCTGGCGAGATTGATGAATCCATTCCATAATTACCTTCAAATGTGGTTTTTGTATTTTTTTTCAATTTTTTCAAATCCCGTTCCGTCATAAGTATTGTTTCTATAGGTTCTCTAGGATGTGTTGGGGTACGGCATATCAAATCGTAATAAGTATATTGTTTGCTGCCTTTCGAACTCTTAGAACTCAAAGTACGTCTAAGAGAAATCGTATTTATTCTGACTTTAGAAAACATCTCATGCAATATAAAATCCTCTGAAAGGAAGAGTAATATAAATAGGCTAGAAAAAGAATAAATACAAGGATGTCGTCAAATCACTTAACATGGAGCAATTATGGCACCGGCACCGACCTGTGACATTTTGGATGATTATTCATCTGTCGCATAATGTTCTACAAACCGGTTATCTCGTGACTGGTGATATGTATTATTACGAAATTCAAACATTTTGTAGATCGAATGCTTTTATAGCTTCGTCTATGCTGAGGAAGAAGCCATCTTCCATAGCAGATGAGGTTCCATAAGTATATAAATTAGTGAAACTGCCATTATCAGAGCCAGTAGGTTTATATTTACGTACATTATTCGCAAGTGCGTAATTTTTATAGCTATTATTGACAAGGTCAATTATACCCAGCTTTTTAAATTTATGCCGTACGCTACGATTCATTGCTACCCTTGAAAAGCATACATAAATTTGGTTAATTTCAATGTACTTCTTAATCGTTTCGTAAAGAATTTGGGTAGCGGAAGAATCGATTGCATTCATACCTTTGCAATCGAAAATAATGAATTTGATGGTAGTGTTATTAAAGTCACGTCGAATCGGCTGGGATGGATGAATCAAAAGGGTACCATACTTTTCTATTCTATTTAGTCTGTTTTTTAAGTCACCTACGTTTGCAAAATTGAGTGGTTCGGGAATCTTGATAACAAGCACTCCCTCGATTTCTTCGATTTCTGCAATCAAGTTCATTAATTTGTCCGTAGGGTCGTCTAAATCGCTCCATGCATCCTCCAGTATAACAAGGGAGTCCTGTTCATTGTTCTTGTATGTCACAAAGCTTTCTTCTATTAGTTCATCCGCATTGCGGAACACAGTTGTGTTTGGAACTCTTCCCAATATTTGAATGCGGGATCTAGTGCTATGCTTAATAACTCTAATAATTGCAAATGCAACACCTGATAAAACACCAGCCTCGGCGTTCCATAAGATGGTTGTGCTAAAAATGAACAAAAACGTTATTATTTCATCGTATCCGCCTATATCCCAAAAGAATTTCAAATCAGAGGGAACTTCCTCTAAGACAGTAATACCAATTATAGTAGTACTTAATGCTAATACACACTGTGGCAAGTGGTAGAGCAATGGCAATAAATATATGATCACTAGTACTGTTACAATAGACATTATTATGCTAGCCATTTGTGTAGTTGCTCCAGACAAAATATTAATCTTGGATCTCCCAAACGCACCAAATGCTGGTATTCCTCCAAACAAGCTTACCACAAAGTTAGTGGCACCTAATGCAACGAGTTCTCTATTAGACGACACATTATAGTTGTACTTTGTACCAAGTGCTTTAGTGGCTGTTGTAGAATCAAAATATCCCAATATTGTACATAAGAATGAGGTTGAAAAAGCCTTTTTATATAAAGGTAAGAGTCTCAATTTAAATGGATTTATAAATGCAAGTGTGGATTTTGAGTCTGCATCTGACGACCCAATCTTACCGACTATCTCAACACCATGATCTGCATACCAATCAAACTTCCAACAAAAGTAAGTAGCAACCAGAACCATTAAAAACAATTCAGGAATAAATACTGCTTGTCTAACTTTATAATTATTAACCAATGTATACTTAACTTTTCTAATTATTAGCACGAGGGCTAAGGTGATGCATGAAACAAGCAAGGTGAAGACATGCGATTCACTTGCATATGTAAGAACAAATATGAGTTTATCGACGGTCGTCAGAAATGGGTTATCCAGTATCAAATTGTCAATACCCATTTCCGTCGACAATTCATTCACAATCATAATGAGGCCCATTGCTGCAATAAAGCCCTTTAATAACGCTCTCGATAAAACATTATCCAAAAACCCCAAACGAAATAAGCCGGCTGCTAATAGGATTCCACTCATCCCTGCTGAAATTGCGGACGAGATTTCCATTTTCGAAAGCTGTGCAAAATTTGGCAATTGCCTTATACCATCAATAGCCTGACCATATATTAATGCGGTCGACGGCAGTGGGCCCACAATTAGCACTGGGACACATCCTAATAATGAATAAATACTGGCCCCTATAATGATTCCGTAGAGACCTGAAATTGGTGAGAGATGTGCAAGGGACATACTGAACGACATAACTAGTGGAATTTGAAAACTTGCTAGTGACAAGCCAGCCAAAAAATCACCTAAAAGATTGTTCTTAACATCGTAGTTAGGTAGCCATTTCAAAATTGGACAGTAATATGAAAGATACGAATAAAGATCAAACGAATCATCTTCTTCGGTCCGGTTGAATTTGTTCCAAAAATTCGATCTGAAAATTGACTCGTTAAGTTCGTCCGTTGCTCCATTACCAACTCCTGAATATGTGTTCTTAGACTTAGTTGAAATGTATGAATTGACTAGTGGATCATTAACATTGTTAATACTCCTTAAGCTCCTTACTGACTGAGATGTGGGGATTGCAATCAAGGGAGGTCTTTTAAGTCTGGTGGTTCCTGGCCCTGGTGAATCACCTCTTGATGGAGGTAACTGCAAGCTGTTGGTTCTTTCTAGGAGCCTTGTATTTTCATCAGGTAACATTACAAGTCTATTATGATATGGGATAACGTATGACACGAATGAACCTTTTTTAAAACTGTTTTATACTGAATCTAACCATTATACAGGATTATGGACATTTTAGTAAATGCCCCAGATCCCCACCAGATACTTATAACTACATCCTACCGTTCAGATATAAACAAAAACATTATTTGGCCCAAATACACATCCGACGATGTAACCACAACCATCAAATGGTATTACGACTCTTTTCTGAGTTCGTGTGCAGATAGACCTAGTGCACTCTATGAAAATTTTGGTGACATTCGATAAGAAATTCAATGTAATGACCCCAATCCCATTGTAAGTGAAAGCACTGTACCCAATTCAATAAAATTTTCTATTACCGGCAAAATCTATGGTAACTCATTTTGTATAGTTTACATTTGGTATCCGAATATTTTGTAAATTACCATTAGTTAGACATTCAAAATTATTAGTTTTCGAAACCGCTGTACGTGACGAATGGAGAGCTTTACCAATGACCATAAGCAATGATAACGAATCAGGTATTGACATGTTTCTGGGTTGTTTTTGTTCATAAATTGAAAAATAGTTTCTAAAGTCAACATGACACAAAATCGACAGGTCCGTTTATACAAATCCCTTGTAAATGTTCAATAGCGTTCATGATAAGTTGATCAATTGACTACACAATGACCCCATATGATGATAAATTAGACGCCTCATTAGACTTAATGAGGCGTTTGGATCCCAAGAAAATATCCAAAAATTTGAACGATATATGTACACTTATTCAGAACGAAGGATCAGAAACTAGTGAAGAATTAACTCAAGATTTGTTATCATCGGTTGATGTACCATTACACACAGAAAAATGCCAAGATACAGGTAAAGAGTACTTGTGCTGCGACTATAATAGAGACGGAGACTCATACAGGTCTCCATGGTCTAATAAATATTTCCCAGCAGTGGCACAGGATTCAGATGAATTATCACCACCATTTCCATCTAATATTTTAAGAGAATTAGAGATCAAAGCCAATGACAGTTTTGATATTTATCGAGACTTGTATTATGAAGGATCGGGCACCTCATCAGTATATTTCTGGGACACGAACGAAGAAGATGACGACCAAGAAACTTTAGAGAACGGGTTTGCCGGGGTAATTTTATTCAAAAAGGAAACAGAAGACGGATCAGGTAAATGGGATTCAATTCATGTAATTGAAGTTATTCCAGAAACCTCAAGCAGTGCATCGTATAAAGTGACGTCTTCTGTTATACTTGACTTACAAAACAAAAAGCAGTCCTCACTATCTCTTGCTGGCAGTTTAACAAGACAGCTAGAATCGACTCAGTCATTAAGCTTGGATGCAGCATTAAATTTAGAAACAGCCCATTTGATAAATTTGGGCACATTGATTGAGAAATCGGAATATAATTTAAGAAATTTATTACAAGATGTTTATTTTGATAAATTGAAGAATATCGTGATGAAAGATTTAAGATCGGTTGGAGATCTTAGCGGTAAAGAATCGGATGACAAGAGACAATCACAATTAGTTAAAGGGTTACAAAGTTTATAATTTAATATAATTTGTGTCAAGCATTCATTAATTTGTAAATTTCATATAGTTCGTGAATAGTTTCATAACATCTAACTAAAATAGATAGGTCTCTAAAGTATGGAATATAAGATTCAGCTTAAACCTCGTATCTGCATTAATCAGTTTTACCTTGAATGATCGTCGTTGTTTCTTCATCATATGAATTAGGGACTATAGTATTATCAAGATCAACGGACCCCTCGTTGTCATTAAGGCTTACTGTAGATCCGGTATCCAAATTATATATTGTGAGGTCGTTAATTTCTTTTTGATCATTATTGTTATTGAATGATAATGGTCCCATTGTAAGATATGAGTTTCTGGGTTCAGGAGCTTCCTCGTCCGCCAATGAAGATAGCACATTTGATTTAACATCGTTAACAAAGGACCAAATCGAAGAGGACACTGCTTGAAGCATATCTTCAGAATGTATATGGCTATTTGGTGATTTTGGTTGATCCAATTTATTTTTCAATGTGGGTGATACAGATTGTTGAGCAATGTATCGATCTATTTCAAAGCTTGGTTGCTTTTCGACAACAGGTTTAGACTTTGAATTCAAAGGTGACAAGATCGATCCCACACTTGAATTTGAATCTTCCGAGTGTCTTGATTTATGCGACAGTTGACTTGTCAGCTCTGAGCTTTGTTGGGGTATCATTGATTTTTCGAATTCATTCTGTAGCATTGTGTCAAATTGTTGTATTAAATTCAAAGGTTTAGATAAATTACTCCATAATGTCGAGTTTCTTTTAGACAGATTATCCATAGTTGGTGGAAGCTGCTGTAACATCAGTGATTGATGAGTGTTGCATGATGACGAAGATAACGTTCTCCTTCTGGTCCTGTTTTTGGTACTGGCAATTGCTTCTTCTCTAGGGTTACTATTCTGTCTTTGTGGTCTTGTGACACCTAAATTGATATCTGATTCTTTTTTCAACTTTACGCTAGAAGAACTCAATTCCTTGTATAAAGATTTCTGGATTATTTCTCGTAAATTATGCAACTCCATTTCATTTCTCTGCAATTTGCTAGTTAGATTTCCTATATTGTCTTTTATTTCCACTATACTCATTTCCTTTAGCGCAAGCAACCGTAACTGATCATCGATATCTAAACCCGTGAGGTGTTCTGTCAGTGGTAAAGGAAGGTCGTATTTTAATTCTTCTGAAGTTGATGTAATCGGCGATTTTGGAGCACTACAATTAGGAGATGTTTCTGTTAATTGTGGTAAATGTGAATTTCTAGAATCAAATGATGCGGTATTTCTATGGCTATTAGCCAGCGACGGTGGCGTTTGACTAGTAGATACAGGGGAGATAGCAAGATTGAAATTAATCCCCTTTGATCTTGTGGAATTAGACCTTGTAACCGAAGATGTAGTTTGTTTTTCATAGTTATTTGTTGAAACTGGCTCCAGCGTTAATATTTGCTTGACAGGTGAAGGCGTTGTAAGCCGTAAACCTGGATCGATTGCATCAGAAGATGTTGATCCATTCATATTCAAATAGAAGTAAATAAATACTTTGATTCCTTTTCGTGTTTATGGTTTTTGTATAAATAAATTATCGCGTATCAGAGTTATGACCAAAAACATCAAAAGACTAAGGAAATAAATAAACCAAGATTCGTAGTGTGTGATTTCCAAAGAATCAATGAATCGGCTAGATCCCTCCATACAGAAATGGGCCAAATGGGTTATTATCTTGTTGCTTGTAAGAGTACCTAAGCCATTACAATGGTCAAGTTTCTTATCGTTGAATCCCCTTATACGCAAGGTTGTTACCGCTAATTATAAATTGATTCGAAAGAAGACAAATTTTGAGACGACTAGAAACCATGCTGCCAGACTTTCAAATATTATAACATGTTGCTTCTTATACTTTGCTACCGCCGATAATGTTAAAATACCCAAGGATTACTTATCGATCTACATATGGATGAATTATATTGGGAATTTAAACCCACCATCAGCACTGAAGATTGTAATATCCAGATTTTCGCCATTAACCAAAGTAAACAACTATCCACAAAAGTTAAGACAGTTATATTCTAGGAAAGAATACATAATTTATCCGATAATTTTTGGACAAATTTTATCTAACTACTTGACTCCAACCAAGTATAAATTGAATCAAAAGTATTTGTCAAGCTCGCTAAAAACTATGATATTGAATCCAATTTGGATTAACTTTTCTCTCGGTGTTAAAATGCATAGAATAAATTGGCCAGGTATGATCAAAGTTTATTTACAACACACCGCAGTTGTGTGGTCATTTATTGGCGTCACGACGTTTAAAAGCAGGTTTTTAGACCGTTATTATGAATTAAAACATGGCATTTTTTTGAATGGTGAATCAGAAACAACCTTATCTAGTATTCTAAAGAATTATTTAATTTATGTTGGTCATAGAGCGAATTCGTTGGTAAACTTTATTTACTTACCGAACATGCTATCTATGTTGCTAATATCGCTAACATCTCCCTTGTTGGTGTACTTGAGAAATCCATCACATTCTGTTACTAATCAGTGGTATTTATCACACGTCAAGGTGTTCTTTAAAAGTTATACAAAAATAATCGGCTTCGCAGCAGCATTTGTATCTCTCTATGTTAATTCTATAGACTTAATACCCGATTATGGGTATAAAAAGGAAGTTTCTGATGATATGAGAGAATCTAATAATATTCGCCATATATCTAAGAATTTCATTGACAGCGTGAGTTTATATTTGTTTCGTCTCATTTTATTATCGAAATGGAGAGTGGTCAAGGAAAACCATCCTCAGTTTAAATTATTAAGATTGAAGAACTGGAATAGACTTGAAGCTATATTGATGTGTATCGGTGTTCTTAAGGTAATGAGCTTGAATGATTATTTAGCAAGGAATGTGCATGGTACGCAGAAAGAGGAATATAAAAAATTGCAACAAAAGACATTGCCTAGATTGATCAATAAGTTCATGTAGTTACAAAAGATATAACAATATTTATTTATTTATTTATTTGTTTGTTTGTAATCAATATATATTCTGTATGAAGTTTAATAATTACAAGCTAAATCGAGAGGCATTTTATGCGAAGACAACTAAAGGTTTTATATCGAAATATCTAACATTACTAATAACCACCAGCACCTGGAATATTATCCTTTCCCTTTAGTTTACCTAATAAATTCTTGAATCTTGTCTTATCTCTACCATCATCCGGTAATTCACCGACCTCTTCAACTAACTCATTGACCCTGTCCCACAAAGTACCATTTTTCAAGAAGCTATCTCTCTTTTCTAAGAATTCTTCTTGTTCCTTCAAAATATCTTTCGAATGTTTTTCTTTTTTGTTATTATAGTTCTCATAAAAGTCATCAATAGTTTGTTGGGCCTTCGAGATAATTCCTTCCTTCTTCTTAGAATTTGTCGTTTCTCTTTCAGTGATTTCCAAGTCACGACGTTCTCTCCATTCTTTTATGTGTTTCGATTCTTCCTGGGACCCTTTGAGACTTCCGGCAAATTGGGTGTCTTCATTTTCTTCCCTCTCTTCATTACTACTTACTTCATCTTCTTCTGCTTGGGTATCTTCGACATCTGGAAACTGTTCTTTGAAGTCATTTATTTCATCGTCACTCCCTTCTAAAGCGTCCTTATCATTCTCAGTCTTGAATTCGTCACCAAGTAATTCTTTTTCACGAGATAAGAAGTCACTTTCGTCAATGTCTTCAGTAGAGCCGTTAGTTGGTACGTCATTATCTATGGAATCTAAGGCAGGAAATTTATCGGCCATTGCTATGAGATTTTAATATATTACACTTAATTGATGGCTTTTCAGTTAATGTTATTTCGTGTCGTTAAACTTCGACTTGGGGGTTGATTTGATCACTTAAAATGACACAAAACCTTTATGACACAAAATCTGTCAACTCTATGGACACAATTACGATTGTTACAGTCAAATAATGGTATCAGCTTTCTCTATTAGAAGTATATTGAAACACTGTAATTAATTTCAAGAAATCATAAAAAAATATCCTTGTCTATACTATAAACACGAACAGATGCATCATTACTAGCGACCCCAAGCATCAAATTCTTGTCACTGTCATGCAATTTATTACTGAAGCTTAACTTAGCAACCCTACTGGACGGAGTTATTGTAGGATCCAATTGTAAGTGTAGCTTAAATTGTTTTTCTTTTTCACTAAGGTCAACACTGAATAAAGAGATATCACCATTCTCTAAACCTACCGCAAGCAAAACTTTTTTGTCAACCAATCTAGTTCTGTAGCATGAAACAGATGTAACGGCATCTTGTAACTTAATAGCAGCAGCAGGCTCGGCTTTGTCTTTAATTTGCCATAATTTTATTTGTTTGTCACGAGAAGCGGTAATGACAAAGTTTCCGAAGGAGCTTGTTGGGACCCAGGAACAATCCCAGATTATTCTACTATGTGCTTTAGGATTAAGCTCAAAGAGTTTGAACTCGCAGGTCTTTTCATCAACAATTCTCCACAACGAAAATTGCCTATCACGGGATACGGTCATTAAGTAAAGGCCATCAGGAGAAAATTCCAAGCTAGTAACAGTTAAGTTATGACCTTCTAAGACATGAGCGCATTGTTGGTAGTCTTCAGCGACATTAAAAAGACGAATAACAGAATGCCTTGCATTATTAGATTTACATGCTGATGCAATTAATGAACCAGATGGAGATGTAGCACAACATGTAATTTCATACCCATGACCATAGAGTTTCTCTAATTCTGGGAATAAAGTATATCTCTGCAAATGGTCTTCCAATGGAGGTGAAATCAAGGATTCTAGAATATCTTCCTTAGCTGTATTTGATTCATTGTGTTCTTCCATATCTTGCTGTTGCTCGGACATTTCACCTGCCTCAAGCTGTTCATTAGCAGCTTTATTAGACAAGCCTAACACGGGCAATGTAGCAGACTCCGGTAATTCTTCCTGATATTCATTAGAGACGATGTGAATGTCGCAAAATTTATTTAACAATTTGCTAATAGAATGTGTCATTTCGAAAACCCTTAAAAGCTTTTCATCACCACCAGATACATATTTGGTTGCGCTGATGTTATCAAAACAAATCATATCATAACCATGAATCTGAGGTCTGGCAAATTCATGCCATGTCTTATATTGTCTGTTGGTTACCCATGGCGCAAATAGTCTTGTAGTCTGATCTAATGAAGTGATACTGAAGTACTCACCATTTAAGGACCAAACCAAATCAGTGACTTCTCTTACAGGACCGGTTACACCCAAAACAGATTCCCAAGATGTTCTTTCTTTATCAACAGTTTTATACACTCTGAATGAACCAGTTTTACCATTAGCCAAGATATATTGATTATGATTATCGCTGAACCACAAACATGACCAGAAACCACCTGAGGCACCTGTGGCAGTGGATGCACCTTTAATAGACATTTCACCTAATCTATTAACACAACACCAAATACCTGAATCGGCATCCATTTCCCATATCATCAAAGCTGTATCTGCACTTGACGATAATAATTGCAACTTTTTTTCGCCAGAGGCCTGTTGGTAGGATGGATGCCATTGGAGGCCAGTAACCCAATCATCGTGGCCCATAATTAAAGCTTCAAAACTAATAGCCGCTCTTGTTGTGGTTCCTATGTTAAATTTATACTGCTTATTGGACAATAGAATTAATTTTCGTTCGTTTTCATCTGAGTCATCAATCATGTCGTTCAATTTAAATCTCCATAATCTGATATATCTATCTTGTGACCCACTGGCCAATATATAATTTTTGTATTTCTCTTCAGTAACAAAATTGAGACATTTGACCCAATCTTCATGTCCTGTTAAAGTAGCTGATTGATCAAAATGGAAAATACTAGCACAATCTGAGGACAATTTGAATGAATATACGTATATGATAGAAGTGGTTCCTCCGACTGCTAAAATATAACTACCGTTGGCATCTATATCCTGCAATGCTAACGTCATTGGGTAGAAATTCAACTTCACCTGGAAACTATGTATTAAATTCCATTCCTCTGTCTCTTTGTTTACCGACCATAATGCAATATGACCATCTGCACTTCCTGTGACGAATACAGATTCGTTGATTACAGACAAACAGGTAATGGAGTGTTGATGGAATTCTAAACTGCTGTGATGAGCATATCCACTTTCATTTTTCTTCCAAACATTCACCTCAAAGTCCTCTCCTGCTGACACCAAATATGGACTATTCGGAATAAATTTTATGCTTGTGATTTCTTTACTGTGCCTTTTTAAAGTATTAAAGACGCCCTTATTATCGTTGGATAATGGTTTCCATAATGCAACATTATTGGATGCTCCATACGCAACTAATTGTTCCGTTTCACAATAGTCTGCAACAAACGATTGCCTGTTTGCTCCAACAAAAATAGCTTCTTGTCTCACACGGTCCTCTATTGTCATATCAACCTTTAGGATATTAAAATTAACGAAAACACTTACCTCACGTAGTAAGTGCTTGATGCTCTTCTCAAGTATGAAAAAAAAAAGGATGGCTCGGGCTCCGTAACCTAACTGTATGAACGAGAACTTTAACAAAAACCAACTATTGTGTGCATTTGGTTAGAAGGTTGTTCTACAAGACTCAACGGGAGAGTACTAAGCTACATAAAAAGATGGTATCAACGTACGTTAATACTTTAGAAACTAAATGTTTTAATTCCAAGAATTTGAAGATATTAACACAGGTATAGGCTCATTTTGATACAAAAGGCTACCCCAGAAACAATAGTTCAATTCCACGATCAATTGTCAAATGAGTTGCCGACGCTTAAAGGAAAATGGGGCTTCAGCTTTAAAATATTCAGAAATAACCCGTTTTCTATTGCTCCAGAATTGGCAGAAACGAGTGTAACTTCTTCAGAAACCAAGTTTTTGTATACTCTTGCACCGTCATATTTAACGGGATCTTGCATTTCGTTAATCAACAAGAATTCTGCCTGTGTATTCAGTAATATTATAGAGGAAGAGTCGACTGAAAATCTGAATGGTTCTAAGTTTTCTATCCCAGATAGCCACTTGCATGAGGGAGCAACTACTGGGCTTAATGACTCCTTTGACTTTTTTGTAAATCAGAAGTTGCAAAGTTTGTGGTCTCAAAAACAAAACATAAAAGGTGACGGTGGACAAATATATGAGCTAGAGAACGGGAGTTTGGTCATAAGAACATCAAATGTATTTCTCCATGGTATATTCAAGGGGTTGCTAATTCAAATAGAAGTTGACCACGACTTCAACGACCAAAGTGAAAATAACTCGCTGTCACCATTTGAACGCGTTCTTTCCAAATATAACATCCCAAGGGGAAGCATGAGCAGTAATGTCTTAGATTCCGATCTATTAGACAAATATGGCGACTTGTGCTTGCAATATTCAGAGATACTTAATTTCTAAGGACACTGACTTAACATTGGACTACCCAAACATGACCAAATTCTTAGGTGCTATTATTTGGCATCTATATCACAACTAGACTTTTCTGAGCTAAATTGGATGCAGCGCATTTAATTACAAATGCAACAAGTTGCTGAAGAGAGGGTGATGTAAAATTCAATATCATCCAAAAAGAGCAATAGTTCATAATAGATAATATATTCTACTATACGAGTATATCCGTCTAAAAGTTGTATAAGTTGTCATTATAGGTGCAATACATATAGGCATACAATACACATAAACACTAACCTGCATATAATATATTCTAAAATTTTTTGATTGTATACGCTTAGATGAGATGAGATGATTTTAATACTATAAACAGAAGGTCATTCAACTAATAAGAAGTTAGAATTATGGGTAAGAAACAGAATAACCGTAAGGTTTTGAAATCACAACGTAAAACACATCGTGAGAAAGAAGAAGAAACATTAATAAAGTTACAAGAAAGAATTGATGCATACGACCCAGCAGTTGACGAAAAGCTGATTTCACAGTTTAGTGACCTTCCAATTTCAGAAGAAACAACGAAAGGTTTGAAAGAAGCAAGTTTCATATTGCTAACTGATATTCAAAAGAAGACGATTCCAATATCTTTGAAAGGAGAAGATGTTATGGGTACTGCAAAAACTGGGTCAGGTAAGACATTGGCATTTTTAATCCCAACTATCGAATCGTTGATAAGAAATAGAATCACAGAATATGATGGCCTTGCTGCACTAATCATATCACCCACAAGAGAGTTGGCTGTGCAAATTTTTGAAGTCTTGGTTAAAATTGGGAAATATAATAATTTTTCAGCTGGTCTTGTTACAGGTGGGAAAGACGTGAAGTATGAGAAAGAAAGGGTTTCGAAAATGAACATATTGGTTGGCACACCAGGTAGACTATCCCAACATTTGAATGAAGCTGTTGGTATGGAGACATCAAATTTGCAAGTGTTAGTTTTGGACGAGGCTGATAGGTGTTTGGATATGGGGTTCAAAAAACAAATCGATAATGTTTTAGGCCACTTACCACCGACGAGACAAACATTATTATTCTCGGCAACACAATCTGACAGTGTTAAAGATTTAGCTAGATTATCGTTAACTAATCCAAAAAGAGTTGGTATTTCCTCTGACCAAGAATTATCTGCGACTCCTGAAAGCTTGGAACAATATTACATTAAGATACCATTGGATGAGAAGCTAGACGTTTTATGGTCGTTCATAAAATCACACTTGAAGAGCAAGATTCTTGTCTTTTTTTCTTCCCTGAAGCAAGTTCAATATGCGTACGAAACATTCCGTACGTTACAACCAGGTATATCGTTATTAAAACTATATGGCCGTCATAAACAGACCTCACGTATGGAAACAACGGTCAAGTTTTCCCAGGCTCAACATGCTTGTCTTTTTGCAACTGATATTGTTGCGAGGGGATTAGATTTCCCGTCCGTTGATTGGATTGTTCAAATCGACTGTCCCGAAGATGCAGCGACATATGTTCATAGAGTTGGACGTGCAGCACGTTTCGGCCGTGCTGGTAAGTCTCTTTTAATGTTATTACCATCTGAAGAAGTCGGAATGTTGAAGAGATTGAATAATAATAAGATTGAACTAAAATTCATGAATATCAAACAGAAAAACAAAAAATCCATTAGACCGCAATTACAGTCATTATGTTTCAAAGATCCAATCGTTAAGAATTTGGGTCAACGAGCATTTATTTCATATTTTAGGTCTGTGTACGTTCAAAAAGATAAGGATATATTCAAGTTAGATGAATTACCGTCGGATAAGTTTGCAAGGTCCTTAGGGTTGCCCGGTGCACCAAAAATCAAATTTAAAGGTGGATCTGATAACAAAGAAAAGAAGAATATATCAAGACAACTTGTTGCGTTATCTAAAGCTAATAATGAAGGTGATGTTGTTCCCGAAGATAGTAAAAAGATTAGAACAAAATATGACCGTATGTTCGAAAGAAAGAATCAAACTATATTGTCTGATAATTATTTGAATTTGACTGGTAGCAAAGCTATTGGAGGTGAGGATGAAGAAGAAGATACTGATGATGATTTTATGGCTGTCAAACGCCAGGATCATGACTTGAAGGAGGAAGAGTTACCAGATTTATCAATCCCAGTGTCAAAAAGGCAAGCCAAGAAAGCACTTTCCAAAAAGGCTTCAGGCAAAGGAAATGCTAATAAATTAAAATTTGACGACGATGGTGTGGCGCATGCAATTTATGAATTAGAAGACGAAGAGGATTTCAGGAATCAAGGTGATGCTAAAGTTCAAAAGGATGCTTTCTTGAGCAAAGAAACAGAGTTAATGACTAATGCAGACATTGAAGATAAATTAACTGCAAAGGAAAAAAAACAAGAGAAAAAGAGGAAGAGAAAGGAAATGGAAAAATACATGAGAGAAGGAAGTGAAGGTGAAGATGAAGATGATCAAAATGTTGTTACTTTAGCCGGCGATGATGTTGATTTAGATCGTGATATGGAATATTCGAGCGTAGATGAAGATATTCCAGAACCAAAGAAACCAAAATGGTTCGATAATGATAAGAACGTCAATAAAGAAAATGATGATAGAACTGTAGAATACGATGAACCTCAAACATTAGAAGATTTGGAAGCGTTGACCTCGAAATTATTAGAGCATTAATTTATGTATAGAGCATATATAGCATTATCAGGAAAATCAATTAATATTATTATGAAAGTGTTATCAAAAGTTTAAAAACGTATGATGTTTATGAAGCGGAGACTCTATAAAATGTAGACAGATTATTCTCTCAGTTTACAATGATACTTAAAATAAATTTATGAATATAATGTACAATATATTTAATTAAAATGCCTAATGGATCGCAGGAGTTCCAATAATTTTACTTTCTGCTTGACCTAAACGATAAAATTTACCTTTAATTTTTTCACCATCTTCGTTCATCATATCAACCTCTTCATTATTATTGGTTTCATCCATTTCTAACATTATAACTTCTTGCAAGAAATGAGCAGCCGCGCCTCGTGAGACTGCTAGGTTATTGTTGTTACCCAAATTAATAGTAATTTTACCAGATTTATGGATGTTTAAATGTCCGATCTGACCACGTAAGGGAGCAACATTGGTTGCAAAGTTTGTTATCTTAGATTCATCGGAATCATGTTGTTCTAAACTAGAATCATTATTGTAATATTCCGGCAAAACCTTTGGTAAATGGAACAAAGTATAATTATCATTGCCTGATATATTATTTTCTGTTTCCGTATTCAATCCATTAAATTTCTCTGTCACCATATCCAAGATTGCCAGATGATCGCTTATTATTTTTGTGGTTTCTTCTTGGTTTAAAATGTCGATAGTTTCAGTAAGTTTTGTCTCAAGTTGTGCTTTATGTTCTTTTATTTGTTCTAATTTAGTCTCAATTGGTTCGTCTTTAACTGGCGATAATTCTGCTTGAAATGGGTCATGCTCTGTGGATTCAGGTTCTGTTGACGAATTCTTTGACTGAGATTGTATAACCGCTTCTTCAATTCTAAAATCATCCCTTTCTGGTCTGACCGGGAACAATATTGTTTCTTCATCTGCAAATTTGTATTCCTTGTTCATATCAATTTTTGTAGGATCAGTCTCCTCGTCAGATTCATCATCCCTCAATGGGGTTGGAGACTTTGATCTCAACTTCAGATCTTTCAATTTCAAACTCTGTAAAAACTCCGGTGTTGGTGATACTGAATTGTATGATCTATCTTTGGTCAAACCTAGCTTCGCTCCATTAGCGTTACCTATCGAAACTGATCCTGAGGCCAAAGGGCCGGCTGACACCAAATGCGTACCACTATAATTTCCACGACCGCCACGTCTACTATGCCCCCCTCTACCAGATGTATGGTCTCTTCCTGGTACTTTATAGTCTCCGTTTTCATGCTTAACTTGAATAGGCGCTTCTTTAGCTCTTTCTTCCTTGGTCTTTCTTGCCACAACTTTAGGCTTGAATCTCAAGGAAGGCTTTGGACTAGATGATGGCTTCTTAGAATTCAATGACTCCAATCTATTTGACATTCCTGCAATGTTATTTCCTTACTCAACGGTGTTAGGTGAATTCTTCCACTGTAGAATAGGATAAACTTTTCACTTGGCAGATATTACACAAAAACTTATTAGCTGAAAAAATTCAAGCCGCATTTTTTTTAATTAGACATTTTAGCGATGAGTGTATCAAAAGAAGTATTGGTTTAATTTGAAGTAAATAATTCGCCATGGCTAGATCGAGGAAGTCGAAGGTTCAGGAAGATATGGATTTGGATGAAGTAGATGCATTTGATGCAAACAAAGAAAAAATATTATTAAATGATGCTGGAGAGTATAGACCAAGAGATGGTCGAAATGAAGACGAATCATCTGAAGAAGAAGTCATGGAACTAGGAGAAGAAAGCGATAACTCAAGTTCGGAAGAAGAAGAGGAAGATGGTGAAGAAGAAGAAGAAGAAGAAGAAGAAGAAGAGGAAGAGGAAAAAGGGTGGGGTGGCAGACAGAATTACTATGGTGGTGACGATGCCAGTGATGATGAGGACGGAAGACAAATGACAAAAGAAGCCATAAAACAACAAAGAATGCATTTAAATGAATTGGCTATGGATGACTATGTTGATGATGAAATGATGAACGACTGGCAAAAAGTAGCAGAAGATTTTGATACGAAAACTGATACCAAATCTCAGTTAGTAATCAATGAAGGCGATTCAAATGCATTGGATAACCTTGATGATAAAGAAAAATTGATGCTTTTAAACACATCATTTCCTGAATTTGTACCATTATTAAAAGAATTAAATCTTTTAAAGCCTAGATTGACCCAATACCAAAGACAAGCGAGTAACCATTTAATAGAGCTTAAGTTTGTCGCATTGTCAGCATATTTGAGTGCTATAACATCATATTTTGCTATTTTTGTAGATAATTTGAAAAGTGGTCAAACTTTTACTACTATGAAAGATAGCCCTGTAATGGAGAGTATTTTACAATCAAGAGAAGTTTGGAGACAAGCAAACGAATTGCCTGATATGTGTGCCAACGACAAGTCGCTTGAAGATGTTAATGAAGCATACGAATCGATTCATGAGGACGATATATCAGATGTTGAAGAGGAGAACTTTGTGGATGCATTGGACGATAATGAAGAAGAACTTCATGATACGAGTGAAATTGGCGAAGCAAACGTAGGCGATAGCGACAAGAATGATCAAGAGTTTGATATCGATATCAGATCAAGACGTAAACTTAAACTGTCATCAAAAAAGAAACCTGTGGTTAATGATTTTACAGAAATCGCCACACCTGAAGAAGTTGACATGGAAGAGAAACAACGTCGTAAACGTACTTTGCGCTTCTATACTTCTAAAATTGATCAAGCAGCATCAAAGAATAACCGTGAGCGTTTGACTGGTGATTTAGACTTACCATATAAGGAAAGGCTATTTGAAAGGCAACAAAGACTTATTGAGGAAGCCAGAAAGAGAGGCTTAGGTGAAGATAAAGCTCAACTTGGTGATGAATTAGACAACGAAGATATTGGGTCTGGTGATGAAGAACTTGTGAATAAAATCAACGGAATCAATGAAGGCGGTGACGATTATTACCAAACAATGAAGCAAAACAAAATTCAAAAACAAGAATCTCGTCGTAAAGCCCACGAGGATGCAGTCCAAGCTGCAAAAGAAGGTAAATTGGTGGAATTACAAGAAAAATTGGATGATGACGGAAAGAGAGCTGTTAATTTCCAAATCCTCAAGAATAAAGGTCTTACACCTCATAGAAAGAAGGATAATAGAAACTCAAGAGTCAAAAAGAGAAAGAAGTATGAAAAGGCTCAAAAGAGGCTTAAATCTGTTAGACAAGTCTATGATTCAAGTAATAAAGGTCCATACCAAGGTGAAAAGACCGGTATTAAGAAAGGCTTGTCTAGATCTGTTAAATTGGTCTAACTTTGTATGTATCAACTTGTATAGTAATCTATTTGATTTTTGAATATCTTGTATGAACACGTGACTGAAGTATTTATAGCAGAGCTTTGAAGTGTTCACTTTAGTTGGTGTGTACATTCAGAACACACGATAATCAATGTCGATGGTAGACAAGGGATCAGTAGAACAGAATAAACATCCAGAGGAAAACGACTCACAACCAATACGAAAAAAACCTCAAGTTTCTGTCGACGATTTATACAGAAGATCAACTCAATATCAAATTTGGTCATATACTACGGAATCATTGCAAGTGACCAAAAGAAAAGTAAATGAAAAGGGTAGACGTCATGCGATAGAAGAATTTGAGAAGGCAACCTTAAAGTTGAAGTCTGAATCGAGTGATGGTTTGACTCAATATCAGAATGAACTTACATCAGACAAATTGCTAGATCTACTCACACTCGAAGAAGAATTGAAATACCTAAATTTTTATTGTGAAAATATTATAAAAGTCGTCTCCTCATTTCGAATGCCTACACAGGTCAAGGCTACGGCTGTTTCGTTTTTCAAAAAGTTTTATTTAGTGAATTCAGTAATGGAATACCATCCCAAGAACATACTATATACATGTGTATTCTTAGCTGCTAAATCTGAAAATTACTTCATGTCAATAGAGTCATTTTGTAAGGCACTTCCTAAGACAGAACCTAAAGATGTTCTTGATCTAGAATTTATAGTATTACAATCGTTGAAATTCACATTGTTAGTGCATCATCCGTTCAGGCCATTATACGGGTTTTTTCTAGATTTTCAAGCAGTGATATTACATCCAACCCCACTAATGTATGATGTTAACATTGACACAATTGGTGGTATGTATGATAAAGCTAAGAAGTGGTTAAGTGACTATGCATTATTAAGTGATGTTGCCTTTTTATTCTCACCACCACAAATCGCACTTGCAGCGATGTACGATGTGGATAAAAGAGTGACAGATAGGTATTTGAAGAAAAAATTCTTATCTGAACACCACCATGATGACGATAATATTCATGGAAAACTCAGCACAATCGAAGAAGATCTCGAGCCCAAAAGCGATGCAGATATGCTTGAACATAATGTCGAAGACAACAAAGATGAAAAATCGCGTGTAAAACCAGATGTGAGTCCAGATGTAAAGTTAGAAGGTGAGAAAAAACAAGATGGAAAGAATGAGGATACACATAAGACCCAAAGAGAACAATATGAGACCATAGTTAGAACAATTAGGAGATGCATTAAATTAGCCAAACAAATACCAGAAACTTCCCGTGAGGAAAGTGCGAAGATCGACAAAAAATGTTTCTTTGCATTAAATCCATCTAGATTGTTAAAGAAGAGACTCCATAAATTAACTACAGGCAGTAATGCTACTCCAGTACCACCTTCGACTTGAGCACTTTTTTTGCGTGACCGAATATATTTACATACATACATATATATATATATATATATATCAACAATGTTGAAATATATTCTTTATCAGTGTGTTGTAGACGTGTTTTGTAAATGTCTTTTATACAGGTATTAAAAAAGTAATTAGGTCTAACGACTGAATGCAATATCATCAATACGTAAAATTGATTTGACACATTCAGAAGCTAAAGTAATAGCACTAGAACTGACTAAAACTGGTTGCAAAACATGTTCATCATAAGTATTGGAAGCACCAGACCTTCTAACGGAAATACCGGCATTCTTTTCACCATTTGCATGTCTATTTCTTAAATCTGTTACAACATTGATTGAGTTCAAACCAGCATTTTCTGCTAAAGTTGTTGGAATAACTTCTAATGCTTGCGCAAATTCTTGATACACAAATTGTTCAATACCTGATAATTTGTTAGCTTCGTTCATTAAAACTCTGGAAACTTCAATTTCAGGAGCACCACCACCAGCAATTAAGGCCTTTTCTTTAACTAAGCATCTTATAACACAAAGTGCATCATGAATAGATCTTTCAGTTTCATCCAAAACAAGTTGGTTTGCACCACGGCAAACAATAGAAACAGTTGGCTTAACATTCTTTGCAGTAACACCATTGATCTTAACAATTCTTGAACCAGAAGATTCGATTTCTTCCACGACATCAGCTGCACCTAATCTATCTTCAGTGAAGTTTTCAATATCAGCAATTGGCTTACAACCTGTTGCCTTGGATAAAAATTCGATCTCGTCTCTTTCAATATCCTTGACGACCATAATGTTTAACTTGGATAGAAAATGTAAAGCCAAATCGTTGACGGCATCTCTCAAGATCGACTTTTGAATCAATAAAACATTACACTTTGATTTTTTAATTTTCTTACAAATGTTCAACAAGTAAGCTCTTTCTTCTTTTAAAATTTTGTCCATTTGTCTATAATCATTAACCACCACATTGTTTTCCATGTCAGGCTTTGGAGGTGATAATTGGAATTGGATCAATGCAATTTTCGCTTTATCAACTCTAACAGGACCGCCTGAAGACTTCACAACATTTTGAGTCAATATAACCCCATCAACTAATTCGGTTTCGTCAATCGTACCACCAACCTTCTTAATCAATCTGATATCATTCAAGTCGACGTTGTTACGTTCTTCATTCATGACCTTCAAAACTGAGTTGACTGCCAATGGCGACAACAACCCTGAATGCTGTGAGACAATCTTGGACGACAATGACGTCGAGGCGGCTCTGATTAAGGCCTCCTTATCATCTAAGCTAATCTTGTGGGACATCTCCAACAACACCTCAGCAGATCTGGTCGCTGCTCTCTGAAATGATTCCGAAATTAACGTTGGGTGGATACCCTTATTCAACAACTTCTCCGCCGCCCCCAACAACGACCCTGCCAATATAGCGACGGATGTCGTCCCATCTCCAGCTTCGACATCTTGAGCTGCACTCACATCAACTAACATACGTGCAGCCGGGTGCAATACCGCCATATGCTTCAAGATCGTCGCCCCATCGTTGGAAATAATGATTTCACCGTTCTTGGTCTTAATCATTTTGTCCATACCTTTAGGTCCCAATGATGTTCTGATTGCATCTGATACCGCTCTTGCTGCTAAGATGTTACTCTTACGAACCTCTTGTGGCTTTTCTTTATCTCTGAAAGTGGCGTTGGATGGTGATCCTTTACCGCCTTGTGATTGTGCCATATTTCTATCAGTTGTGTTTACTTTTATCTGTTGCTCCTAATTTGGAATTTGGTATAACAATATTTCAACCTCAGCTAATTGATTCCAGTAGAAATGTGAAACAATGTAGAATAGACCGTTATATACTTCATTTTAACCATTTCGTTGGTTTATTCAGTTGGAAAGTTGACCGCGATGTTCGAAAAAAAACAACTAACACAAAACGAATAATAATCGATGCTCATGTGACTTAGTGTAAATATTTACCAGTTGATTAGTTAGAGGTTACTTAAAAGTAGTTAAGAGTATTATAATGACGGGCCTGGACTATTCCGTATTTAAGGAACTAAAGGTGAATAAAGGACAGGTTATAAGATGCTCATATTCACAATGGTATGACAAATTTAAACCATATGTGGCCAAATCAATAGTGATAAAGCCATTACCAGAAGAGTTCATTGAGTATTTGTCATCGGAGAGTATACGATTACCCCAAGAACAGACTACCGAGATAATGGCAGATAGTGATAACGAATACAGCGATTGGTCGGACTATGAAGAAGAGACACAGACCAATCCTACGGAGGGATTTGCAAAGTTGCACGAAGAAATCAAGGAAGGCATTCGCCAGTTGGGCAATGCGGTGAGCCCCAAGATGAACTGGTCAGCCCCCAAGGACGCAAAATGGATCATGGCGAACAACACGACTAAGTGCGAGAGTGCCTCAGACGTGTACTTGCTTTTGAATTCGTCGGACCACATCGCCCACGACATCGACGATGCCTTCAACGAATGTCCCGAGCAGGACCGCCAAACAAAGTTTCCCTACGAGCTAGTATTGCGCCGGTGGGTGGATATCAACCCAGCATTGGAGTTCAGAGTGTTTATCAAAAACCGTACCATCGTGGGCGTATCCCAGCGGGACTTGAACTTCTATGATTACTTGGAGAAGCTAGTGCCTACGTTCAGAGCCAAGATCGATGAAATGTTTACGCAGGTAATAATGTCTCGGATAGAGGATGACAGTGTCATCGTCGATGTGTATATTCCACGTCCGTTCGACACGGTGTGGCTCATAGACTTCAACCCATTCTCCAGGAAAACAGACTCGCTACTCTTCACATGGCACGAATTACTTCAGATAAACCACAGAGAGTTATATCAGTACGAGCTTCGTCTAGTATCGGAAACTAATTTAGGCCGCTTTTCTAAGAAAGAATTCAGCGAGAACCAGGTGCCCATAGACGTAATCGACGCTTCGGTCAACTCTGAGACCATGATAGAGTTGGCCAAAAAATGGCATGACTTACAGGAAAAAGGTAAATAACATTACATATTATTTGGGTCACGAAAGATCATATATATATAATCGGATGAATCATAATAAAGATTTCAATTGTAAAGGCCGCACTGAATTTCGCAAATATGGAATGAAGCTTAAAATAGTTCCAGACTTAACACCAGCGTTAATAATAGAAACTTATTCGACCATTTATTACACAGTAAAAAAAGAGTGATAGACACCATGACTCAGTTAAGATTAGAACCAAAGGATGTATTATTCCCCAATTACAGGGGTCGATTAACTGAAGGGATTACATACAATCCGTCCAACAATACGTTGATTTGGGTTGACATTAAGCAAGGGGAAGTTCACAGAGCATCGTTGGTTGAGGGAACATACGATGAGAGCCACGAAATATTGAAGTTTGAGGATCCCAAAGAATCTATTGGGGCAGTTGGATTGACCAGTGACGACAATGTGATTTTAATATGTGCAAAACAAGGGATTGCCAAGGGTTCGTTCAAGACGGGCGAAATTTCGTACTTTTTGAAATACAACCACGATGAGAAGCAGAAGAAGAGATTGAGATCAAACGACGGTATCATTGACCCATGGGGCCATTTGTGGATTGGGGTCATGACGGACTTTGACATTACAGCACAGGAGGGTAAAGTGTCGCCAGAAGGTAAGTTATATAGAATCAATTGCCATGATTTGACCATCGAGACCATGATTGATGACTGCTTCATACCTAACGGATTGGCTTTTTCGAATAACCATAAGCATTTTTATTGGACAGATTCGTTGACCCACACCATATGGAAATACGACTACGATTGCATTCCCAATAAGTTGACCAACAAGCGCAAATACATCGATGTGAGGGATGTCGACAGCTTGAGCCAATTTAGTAGCCCAGAGCCAGACGGGCTAGTTATGACGAAATCCAGCGAGATATTCTCGGCCGTTTTTTCAACCAGCAGGGTGGTGCATTTTGACGAACAAGGTAAATATGTTGAAGAATATCAAATACCTGCGGAAAGAATAACCAGCGTGACAATTGGGGGAAAGTCAAACGATGACTTGTTCATCACTACCGGCCACGCAGAGTTGACTGATCCAAATGCAGTAATTGACCCTAATGATAAATCGGGTGACTTGGGCGGTTTTCTATTTAGATACAAGTTGAGCAAACCCTATGATGTACACGTAAAGCATATCTGGGGCGGGAAAGTATGAATTCGATATATATTGATAGATAAATACCACAATAAGCTAAATATGACTAATAATACGCCTAATTTACAATGTGTTTAGCCTTTTGCATAAGCAGTGATAATGCGAGCCCCTGTTCAGCTGCAGTTGTAGTTGTATGTAACTAATGCTGGTAGGCGACTGCCATATTCAAATATCAGATCCCTCATCTATCTACTTTAAATGTGTTTGATCTGCAGTTCGTTGTTAAATATATACTCTCGCCTCCCGCTAGTCCTCGTTCAACAAGAACAATACCCTTTCCACAAAATCTTCCACCAATTCGTTTTGCTCCAAGCCTCCGCTCCTCAAATTGGTCAACTTGAGGTTAGCTATTTCCTTTCTGTTTTCTAGTACTGATTCGCCTGTTATGGATGCATCATTCATAATCTTCAATATTACTGACAAGTGGAACTGTAACGACTTATATTTGAGCATCGACTGGATCTGTGCATCGTTCATCAACTTATCAAACTTGCTGGTAGATTCGATTACAGATGCAGCCACGGGTTTCTCTTCATCCACTGTAGCCTTCTCTTCGATCGACTCGTGACTATGGCTTGGATTCTTGAAGCAAGCGATAGAGCAATAGTTCACCGAGCATTTAGGACACTTGTACTTGGATTCATTAATATTGCATATTCCACATATAGTCATTCTTTTCAATGGTATAGCTTATGATTTGATCATCGAACAATAGTACCCCAAAAGTTTAGATTAGATTTGAGAGATGCCTTCAGTATATAGGAGCTCAAACTGAACTTACTGCTTAATTAGGAAATCTAGAAATATGGCATCTCAAGATTCAATGGACCATAAAATCATAGATATTTCCATATTAGACAGTCATAATATTCGTATGTCGAATAAGAAATTTTCAATCCAACAATCCTTACAGGTTGGTATTTTTAGACAAATGCATTTAAAGTCTGTTTAAAGTCTGTTCTGTTCCTTTACAATAGCCTGTTTCGTAATTCATGCAAGCATACAAGAAATCGAATATGAAACTGAGCTTTTTGTAGACAATTGTAACGCACTACAATAGGAGTAAAAATTTACATACAGTTGTAGCCGAATTACTGCAAACCACGTTTTGCTGTCTATTATACAAGTGTCATATATACAAAATTAAATTATGCGTAAAAGGATATGTGCGATGCTGTGTTGTCCGCTCGTGTTGCTACTGAGCCGTAAAGTCAAATTGGAAGTTGGCTAAGTCGTCTAGATGAATGACATTGCACAACTTCTCCATGTGGCAGTATTCCATATTTGTGTAAGTTCGTTTTCTGTCGAGCGGGAATGGTGTTAGCGGTGTTAGTGGAGACTTGAGCGATACCGTGGCAGGAGACGTAAAATTATCATATAGCAATGGCGTGGCAGGTACCGAAGACAAGTGGTTGGAGGTGGGAATGATTTCGTACTTGAAAAGGTGGAGCACATGACTGTCCAGATTGGTAGCATGAAAAATGCCTTGCATGAAGGCCCAAAACTCATCATTATCGATGTTAGTAAACGAGAGCCTGTAGTCCACCACCGAGAGAAAGTGGGACTCGAGCTGGTTCATGAATCGCAAGTCGTACTTATCGTTGGCATCGCACGAGTTGACTATATTGCACCACGTCTTGCACGAGTAGCATTGATCATCGAATGTCTTGTTCGCCAACACGTACGACATCAAGATGAGGTGGTGTACGAGTGCCACACTCTCTTCCACATTGATCTGGCTTACCCCGTTGCTGGCGTACTTGTAGAGATAATACCAGCTAATTGCGAGGTTTGTGGTTGAAAGCTGCGACATTTGTATGATTCGCTTCAACTGGTTGCAATATTGCGCCCAGAACAACTTGTAGGGTCGGCGAGACCCAATACTTCTGGTGAGTATGTAGTAGGATATTTTCACATATATGTCAATATATTGGTCGTCGATCATTTCATATTATCATCGGGTTGCACTAGCTAGCTTGCAAGCTGTTTGCAATCGCTAAATATATTACCTGAATTATATATATATATATATCTCACTACATGTTCCTGTAGACGAAGATGCGCCCTAGACGAAGATGCGTAAACGTATCCGGTGCATCTGCCTGCTCTGATATCGCAACTATACTTACACTACTACAACAATACCACATCCGAACTAGCCCATCTGGTTGATTCAACCATCTGGCATCCTGTAACAAAAAATTTTTTGCCTTAAACGTAACAAAGAAATGAACAACCTCTTATTTTTCTGTGCGCCACTTGATTTCACAACCTTACAGAACAACAGAACAAAAGAACACCTAACCTTCGCAACTACAAGGCCTGTATTACCTAAGGGGCGTATTTATTCCTGTTGCAGGCACCAAACCATCGTAGAGACCCACGTTTGCAATCCGATATTATAATCTCTACATCAGTAATGCGCTCTACAGTGCGGTGACCCGATTGTTTCGCGTTGTGTGCGAACAATGCACGCATCTACACATGCAACCTTAAATGTTCATGAAATGACCTACTCACTGACCTCTGTTTTGTATTCGCATTGTTTCACCGCATCCACTTTGCTTGCCCACATAGCTAGTCACACAACCACATATATGCTTACTATGATATAGGAACACCAATGCGAGCGGGTCACGGACGTGATTTTGCTGCTGGCGCTGTTGGCCCTGAACAACTGCCAGGCCAGGCCACGCCACGCCACGCCAGACCACGGCCTGTATCAAGAAGCCCCTATCGACGGGCTGTTGGTGCCCATTCGAACAGCAAATATGCGCATGTAAGCAGAACGATAAAGAAGCCTATACAAGTGTATGGTACGGCATATAAGAATTTTGCTTGAAACGTCCAGCCTTGTCGGCGTCACGTCGCGTTGCGATGCTCAGTTTCATCTGGTGAGCGAGGATCGATGTCGGGTAACCGCATCGCAGGCGGCCTCTCGGCCGAGAACCAACAAGCGCGACATTGTGGCTGGAGAATGTCCAACAATTGTAGCCAGTGTCGCCAAATGGCAAACCGGGCAAAATTGTTTGGTCGACCTCCATGACGTCATTGGTAGCCGAAACAGAAACGAAACTTCTGTCATCGCGCCAAAGAACATTCACAGCCAGGCACTGCGATCCAACGCGGGATTGGTAGTGTGATGGGACTGGCACTTCCAGCGACAGCGAACGGGCTTTCGTCTGAGGTGGACATGGCTGGTCACCGTGTCGGAGTCTGGATGGGGTCTGGGCAGAAATGGCCCAATGGTCGGTCGAAAGCAGGGCTATCAGGAATATGGTCGTGTCCGGACCATTATCTAACGGTGACTTTTTTCACTGGGGCATTGCTGCTGTACGTTCCATGGTATTGCTCAACAGTGACGTGATGTTCATTCTCATCGGCCATCCGTCAGTGCAAGCCAGTGCATCGTGTTACTAGATATAAGTAGTACGATATTGCATGAGAAACACAGCGTGTAACAGGTTTGAGTGAACAACAACCAGTTAGACTTTTTTTTGACAAGGTGGACAAGAGATACAGAGGAAGAACAATGCAGCACAAGGCGAGACACCCGCTCTTCAGGTTTAAAATCATACATTACTACTTCATCCCGTTCATTGCGTTGGTGGTATGGTGGGGGATGTTGATTGCCATGCTCTCGTGCTGGTCGATCCAGGGCCACCCGGTGTATGCGTTCATGGGCTACTCCGACCAGAGTCCGGTGTACATATCAGATATTGGGGCCACCAACTTGAAGCCGCTTTTTATCGCGTGCGCTGGGTTCCAGGCGATTTTCTTCGTGGGGACGTTGATCATGGAGTACTATCTTCGTACGGCCAGAAAGTTGCAGCCGTACGTTTCTACTAAACAACCCAAATTCGCTATTGTCAGTATAATATGTGCGATTATTGGACAATTGGGAATATTGTTTGTTTCGATTTTCGACACCAATAACTACCACCCAGTCCACATATCGATGGTTGGTCTTTTCATCGCGGGCTGTTTCTTTGCCTGTTTTTTCAACTTCTTCAACTCCTTCATTTTCGGTAACTATCCTCACAGGTTGAGTCCTGATCACGAAAAGGTTATTTTTGGTAAATTCAGATGGTCCAATGTGTATATGGTGTCTTTCTTTTTGAAGATTATTTGGATGATGGCTGCTGCGGCGTTGGCGTTGTGCTTTGGTGTATTCATGAAGCAAGGCAAGGACAGTATGTCTGCTGCGTTCGAATGGTCGATTTCTTTCTGGTATGGTGTTTTATTGATTATGTGGGGTATTGATTTATTCCCATCCGCTGTTAAGCACTATAGAGTGAGACACCCTGAAGAATTCGATAACAGTTTCAGGCATTACGATGAGAACGAAAAGGACGATGCAAGGACTATTCTGACCTATGGAGCCCCAACATACGCCAATTTCGACCCTAATAACCCTGAAGCTCCAAATCATGAGGTATCATCAAATCCTAACTCAACATTGGTTCAAATGCCTTATAATGAACTAGAAACAAATCACAACTATAGAAATTACAATCAAGTATAGCGCATTTCGGTATTACGTTGATACCACTACGGTCTTATTCATTCTTCAAATTGTTTTAGTATTTATTCCTGTGCTAGAAATTGTATAAATTCCAACTAGTGTTAATACGTAACTATGTTTAATTGACTCTATTGTGTATACTTGTCTGATGTACTGTTTTTTTCAGTATATGACATGACATGTTAGTAATGGTTGGATTATACTAAATTATTCCGAACGACTTCTCATGATCTGTATATCAATTCTGCTTTATATATATATATATATATATACAAATAGCAATAGGCCGTCTATGCAAAATGATCGTGTTTTACGAGTCCGTAATAAAAAAAACTGCGTGAGATCTGTGTTGATAGAAACGAAAAATAATCAGACCGTTTTCGGCACCTGTTGTTTTACAGCTTCTATTTACTTATCCTAAGAACATTGTTAACGTTGAGATGGATAAGAATCAGGGCGAAAATAATCAGAGTTCGATCTCATCTGGACATCCATTCAAGCCTAATAGCTACGAAAACGTCCCAATAATTCAAGGTGGCCATCCAAACCAAATTGAATCAAATCTAAGAGGTATTAATCGACCAGTTGACAACAACCCAAGTCATCAGTACTTACCGTATTTGAATTATCAACCAAATTATGCTGGTGCTCCACAAACTGTAACACCACAAATAAATGTTGATCTGGGATATAGCTCTTCTCCACAACGTCACCAGTCTTTAAGTCAATCACACTTACAAGGTCTTCAGTCCCAGAAGGTTAGAATGAGAGTAAGTAAGGCATGCGATAGATGTCGAAGTCAAAAAATTAAGTGCTCAGGAACCATGCCTTGTAATACATGTCTCAAGCATAAAAAGGAGTGTAAATATTCAACGCAGAGTAATGGGTCGAATTTAAATACGGCAAATCAGGAACAATTCCAACTTAATACGCCGAACAAGAGAACAAGAGCTGAATCACCAAATTTAGATGTAAATAGTGGCTCTTATAGTAATTTCGGGACTAATTACGACACCCAAAGCAGACAACTACTGGCACCAAAGGATGGTAACTACATACGTCATTTGGAAAGTAGGATACAGTACTTGGAGTCAATACTTCTGCAAGACACTAATGCAACCTTTAAACCTATTCAGTCTGAAGATAAAGGTGAAAATGAAGACGAAGTAAAACTAACTTTGATTAGATCAAGTAGTAAATGGAGATACCTGCGTCGTCATCAAGTGTTGCTCACTATTAAATTATGCCAGTCTATGTACGACAATTTGTCAGATGAGAATAAAAGAAAGGTTGTGGTTCCAAGGAGCCAATATTTTGGTTGGAATATGTCTGGTTGCAACTACGTTTCGGCTGAAAAATTGCCAGAATTACCGGAATTGAAGTTACCTGCAAGTTCTAAAGAATATTTTGATTTTTTTTTCCGTGAAATTAATTCAGTATTTGCTATTCTACATGAAAAGTTATTTAGAGACCAAGCAAGTGATTATGAAAAGTTATTCAAGAACCAATTTCAAATAGACGCATATGAGAGGGATGCGAAAACAAACCAAACAAGGTTGTTTCTGGCTATATTATATCTTGTCTATGCATTAGCAATCAGGTTTCAAGAGTTTCAGAAGCTAGATGGCCCTAATATTGAAACGTTAAAACTTGAGGAGCAATTGTTTAAATATAGTTATAAGGTAATTTCAATATTAAGTTTCGAATGGGAATCATTTGAATTGATACAGTCTTGGTTATTAATTACGCTATACTTAAGAGTGTCTCACAGACAAACCTCATCATATCAGGCCCTAGGGCGTGCAATAATGATGACACGGTCTATGGGATTGGGAAAAAATAATCCAAAGTTGTTAACAGTAACCCCATATATAAGATTAAAGGCGAAGAGAATATTTTGGTGTGTATACACTATTGATAGATTATTTGGATTACTGTCAGGTAGATACTGTGGCCTATGTGACATAGATAATGTATTACGTTTTGAAAGCTTTGATTTCGAGAGAGAAAAAGACACATGGATAACCTTACCGGCATTTGCATTAATGCACATAGCTAGGATTTCAAATTTTATCCATACATCAACATCAGATGAATTTAGTTTGGTTAAGTTGCAACAAATCAATAATGAGGTAACACGTTTAAATTTGTGGCTCAACGAAAACGGCTTTGGAAATGAATCGTTATTTGACGACCTGAGCGACATTCTGCCATTAGCAAAAGCTCAAGTCAAGTTGCATTATTTTGATCTAATTAATTGTTTACATGGCAAAATCTTGTTTAATTATGTGGGGACAAAAATATCAAACCAGGGTTTGAAAATTGACATGGTTCTTAATGCCTGTGAAGGAATTATTGACGTTTTAAATCGAGTGAACGAAGCAAAATTACTATATACACCATGGTATTTATTCTTATCGTTGTTATTTGATACTGGTATAAATGCAATAACCTTGATAAATGGAGGAATTCAGAACGTGAAGTGCAAACAAATTCTACAAAGCTCAATTAAGTTGATATCGACTTTGAGCGATGCAGCAGTGAAGAACGAACAAGGAGAAATAGTTATTGAAAACAGATATACAATGGCCAAGGAATGCTTATGGGCAATAAAGATGACGAATCGTATCTTATCATTAAGACTAGAAGAGGATATGAAAGATATCACTAGCTACGGAATTGACCATGGGTCAGCTGAAGTGAATAAGCAGACGTTTAATCAATTTGGAATAGATAGAAGAGAAAACATACCGGAAAAAAGTTCTTGGCAACAACCAGACAATATAACAGAACAAAAATCAATAATGGAAAGAGAAAATTTTACATCAGACGTTCAACAATTAAATACTATGAATGATCCTAATATTGCTCCTAATCTCAATAATTCAGGTGACTACATTGAGAACTCTATGGATAACCAACTTAGTAACTTACATTGGTTCGATCAGTGGTTAGATTATAATTATGATATGTAATTTACCAATTTAGTATTTTTATCATACAAAGTTTTCTCGGTAAATTCGGTTATGCATGCCCCATACCCCGCTGACCCCAGGTTAAATTAATGTGTAATCGGTTTTAAATTCCGGTATCGTTTGAAAGTATCAAGATGTAAGCTAAATTATCTACGAGTTTTGATATGTGATCCATCTGAATATAATGACTTAAAAAAAAATGATAGATAAAAATTAAGCTTAAATTATTTCCATACGTAATTAAAAATTTTTTCATCTATGCTAAAGTATCCAATGAGAATTTTTGACTAAGTAAATTAGCGGTAAGGCGGTTTTCGTATAATCACCGAGGAAGATGTAATTCTTTGTTCATATAATCCTAAATATAACTTATTTGCGCATATGAATAGACGAGAAAAAAAGTTCTTCCCAACCCCAATAAGTTTCCCCAATAATCCGGAAAAATTTTATGTGCCGATACCGTCGGAAAAACTTTTCACAGGTGACAAACCATCATCGAAATTTACGCAATATTTCTGTTGAAAGATACCCCATCGGAATAAAAGTTTCCCTTTTTTCTTTTAATTTATTTAATTTCCAGCTTATAGTGGAGTAAATTAATATCATTGTTCAAAGTTCTACAATAATACACAGTAGAAGTAATATACTAGTTGAATAGAACACATACTATAAAGCCCCCGTTTTGATACCAAATAAGAAGTCCATATTTTATTCTGGCGCCTAATAATACTTTATCTAATAGAAACCCAGAACTCAATAATGCCACCTAAAGAAAAGAAGAACAAGGAAGATAGACCCTATAAATGCACGATGTGCGAGAAAGCTTTCCATAGATTGGAACATTTAACAAGACATATTAGAACACATACAGGAGAGAAACCACACCCTTGCACGTTCCCAGGATGTGCAAAGAAGTTTTCGAGATCAGATGAATTAACCAGACATTTAAGAATACATAATAATCCTAGCTCCAGGAGAAAGAATAAGGCTACAAGTAATTCTTCCATGGACGCTGAGAATGAGGTAAGCAAGAGTCAAATGAGTCTGTCACAATTTAATCAGATGTCATCGCCCGCCATCCCAATAACTCTTGATAGAAATGGTAATCATATCTACCATCAACCATATCCCGTGTATTTTGTTCCACAAAAATCACAACAATCGAATCAACTGCCGATTCAGTCACCTCCACTTCCACAACATATGCAACAACATCTGCAACAACACCATCAAGAGCATCAACACCATCAAGATCATCAACAGCAGCATCAAAACCAACATCATGCTGACTCATTTCAGAGTCATACGCCACCAATTTCAATTAATCCACAGCCTTATCAACAACGACAACCAGCGGTATTCTCGTTACCGTCGTCGCCAACAAACTTCCTGCTTATAAATCAAACAAATCATCAACAACCAATACCTCAATATCCCTCTCAACAAACGAATTCGATACATAAAGCTTTATCTTCTGAGACTATTAAGTTGCCATCGATAAATTCGATAAATCCTAAATCACCTAACTCAAGAGGTCAGACAATATCAAACTCCGGCTCCACTACCTCTATAACTTCTGGCAATCATATATTTAGCCAAGCGAGTAGTGTGTCAAATGGAAATTCAGCTCTACATTCATTAAGCACGACACCAGATAACTATTCTAACCATACATCTATGAATAATCAATCCTTGTCTAATTTGAAAGACTATTTCCACCAGTCTCTGCTGAAGCCAAATAATAAATTATTCAATGCTAGTTCGAACTCATTATCATCGATGTCGAGCAAGATGAAGTCGTCATCTGCTACAAATTTGGCATCTTTGAATAATATATCATTGCAGAGGTTGACACCAATTAAACCCTTAAATTCAAATACCAGGAGCAGTAATAGTGCACATCCTTCAAACGATACGAAAGAAAACTCTTCCAGCTCTTTGAACCTTGAGTTTTATATGCCCACGACTAAGAAGTCAAGACCAAATTCGCCAGTTCAATTACCAATGTCGCACTCAAGTTCCACGTTAATGCAACCTCAAAGTCACTCGCACATTGACATGGCTCATTTGACACAACATGTGTCGACAAATCCCGGGTTTATTATATCCCCAAGCGAAACCCCATTACAAACGCCATCTCAATCGCCAAACTTATCAGCTCAACACGTCTCAGTGGATAAATCAATGAACTCGCTTAATTTGCTTAATGCCGCAGCACAAAACTTACAACAGCATGAGAATACCAACTCATCTACTCCAAGCCAAGAAAGTATTGCTACCACAGGTACACAATTACCACCAATCAGATCAGTCTTTGATTTTACAAAGTTGCACAAATGAGATTTTATATGTGTATAGTATATACCTAGATAAAATTTATGTCGTTATATTTTTAGATAGTATAGAAATGTCAATTCTCAACCAAGATACCGATTACAACAGATGTCACCATTTAAAAAAGGTGGTAACTTATAAATTCATTGTAAGCAGCCTATCGGTATGGAACAACAGTATCATCTATAGTGTATTTCCAAATACCCATCTGGAAATACGAACTCAATCGTATGAAAAATTGGGTTCGCACAGCTACAAATTTATACCCCACCCCATACCAAAGAGTAGCCTCCCAGGAGACGAATTGACAACTTTCTTGTTGACAATTTAAAATCACATACTAGTACTATAATGCTGTTAAATACTACACTCCGCCACCTTAGTCCAATTGGTCTTTGCAATCGTGCATTTTGTTGCACCTACTCTCTAATTCGCAGCCATTATCATCTGCAACACGGGTGACCCTACAAAATAAATATAATAAAGATATTTGATATAGCTCTACATATGCTCCACCACTTCAAGCAAAATCACCGCAAAAATCAACCTCTACGAACGTCGTCTTGTATGCTACTCAAATAATACCCCATATAAAACCTAACCCACCGCAACCACGAATCATCTTTGTTCTCCATTATATTGAGTACTACACGCTATAAACGACAATGTCTCACTTAGCCACAATTTCCAATGTATAACTCGGGGATAAGGATCGGTCAGGGTGAGAGGAGTTCCGGGCACCAAACATCTCGGATACATCATACCCGATATGGGTTCCAGCCCTGGGATTTGGATGTCAAAGCTATTTCATGGTCAATTACAACCTGGTCGTAAGCCAGCATCACACCACCAACCTGACACGTTCAGATTGTATCAAGTAAGCAGTTCAATACAACTAGCAACCGGCGAGCCAAGTCCGTCTCTTGAAGTTCAACATGACTTAAAGACGGGGAGAACTGAGTGACCCACAGTACGAAACATCAATTTAACCCGAGAATGGAAACATTTACGATTCCACGGATTTCATTTTGTAAATTATCAACGACTAAAAAAGCATGCATTCATTTTACAGGATATCTATCGACACAAGGCTGCATACCGTAACGGCAAGAATCATTAGTTCTAATTCGCAACTGTCGCATTGGCCACTGGATTCGTACGAGCTACATGGGGGTTCTCACGCGTTTGTGGACGAACTAGGGGTGAACAGCTTGCCGTACGAGTCTATATTGGTCATTACAGCTTTGTAGGCTGTCTAGACCTCAAATTAGTCTGCAGGATCATCGTAGGCCATAGACGTTAATCTACACCCATTACGACTAAACACAGTCAATCTTCCGACATTATTATATTATTTTGTAGTCTGATTTGTAGCTTAGTCGTTGGTCTAACCACGCTGTTGTTGCCTGTAGCTACGCAAGCTTTGCGCTGTGTCAAATCTTTCGTGCTTGATATACGCTAGCAGCCATTGGATTAAAAGAAATAAGTGATGTATTTTTGTGTAACTTTGCCCATCAGCAAAAATTTTCGTTGTGTGTGTAGACAAACCTTCGACAGAGAATACAAAATCAAACGAAAGTTACTAATTCTTTTATTGATTCCTTTTTCATTAATCTATCCTTTATTCCTTTTATTTTGAAATAAATATACAACAAACGACTCGTTATATTAGCTTATAATCGGGTACTATTTATTTCTTATAAATCAAAAAAAAACGTTTATTTTCCGTTTTTTTCCAAACAGATTAATTTGTTGGCTTTGAATAATACGCTTGTATTTTTGAATCCAATAACAGAAGTAAGGGAACAGCTTCTTCTGCATTAACCAGATTAATCTATTCCTTGAAAAGCGGGTGGTTATTGAGATATTAAGTTATCTTTAATAGACGCCATCAGGTTCATTTCAATCGAAAAAGACGAAAACAAATTCAATTCCAAACGAGCTTTTAGATAAGTCATCGTTTTCAATAGATTATAATCTAATTTATCGGCTATCATCCAAGATGTATCAAGCACAAAATTACTATCAAGGTTTAGGGACAGCCGGTCACAGAGCAACGTCGTCATACAACTATATGCCACAGTATACTCCCGGTAGTTACTATGATCCATCCCAAACTCAACATAGACACTCGAGATCGTTCTACTCGACTTACCATCCATCTGGAGCTCCACAAGCTCTACAGGCACAGTATATGGCCCATCCTCCGGTGCAGCCTCCTGTGCAGGCGCCACCTATGTATCAAGAGCAACCTAGTAATGGGGGTATTAACTCAGTGTTGGAGTATGATATCAATAACATGGCTACCTTCTTGAGTTGGTGCGCTTTTGGGATGTTGAAGCAAGATAAAACCCCTAGTAAGGAGTTTGAAAATTTAATTGTGTCAGTGTTATTCGCAACTAGATTGCCAAAGTCAACAATTATTATTGCCCTTGAGTACATGAACCAGAGATTTTCAAATAAAAATTTCGGCGATTTATTAGAGCAGGAGATCTTTACGAAATTAATTGTTTCATTGGTCTTGGGTAATAAGTTTAATGACGATAACACATTCACTAATAGATCATGGTGTGGGGCTACTGGTTTACAAATCGACGTCATCAACAAAGAAGAAAAGGATTGGTTAAAGGAGATAAATTGGCAATTAAATGTGGTTAGTTTTGAAACTAACATTAAAACTTTAGAAGAATGTTGGAAGACATGGTTGGAAAAGTACAGTAGAAACTCAAAGTACAACTCTCCTGTTGTGCCGCAGAACTACTCCCCCTACACTCCACATGCTACATATCAACCTTCTAGTATTCCTTCTTCACCTGTTTACCAAGAACCTTCTTATTCTTACGGTTATTCATCGCCAATTACTTCATCCCCTATAAAATATGCGCATGAAACTATATGGTCAAATGGTAATCCTGTGGTCAAGAACAACAATAACATTTGGACTTATACACCATCATATCAATATGTTCCAAATAACGGTTCAATGTTTGCTGAACCAGTGAACCATTACTTTGGATCATCTAATTTCGTTGGTTACACCAACCCATATTACAATTACAACACAGCTTCGTGCTAATACAAACTTTCGTTATTTCGTCTCGTTTTTCATTTGCTTATGTGATTTTAAAAATTAGAGAAAATTTCTAAAATTTAAGAAAAGTTTATATTTATTTATATGAATTAATTTTTCATTAACAATCATAGAGAGATTTATTACTTTGTTTAATTTTTTTTTTTTTTGGATTTTTTTTCTTTTATTTCATCTATTCTAATATATGTTAGCAATCGACACAATTCTGTAGCTTGTAACCTATTTTTAAATATATTGATTTTGTATGTAACGCTAAGATAATAAAATGTATTAAAAATGCTAAGAATATATATAACATATTCCTGTAATCTTTTGTACTCTACACAAACTCTATCAATTGAAATTAATATACTATTCTCAACACATATACGATGTGCAAAGTCCTATATAATAACTGATTCAATTAATCATAGAAGTCAGATCTAACTAAGCTTAGTTTTATTTATTGGCTTCTTTAGTTTCTTCCTTAAATTCTCCATCATCCTCCTCATCTTCTTCTTCTTCTTGGGGACCATGTTCGTTCTTCAATTTTTCTGCCGCTTTGGCGAAATCAATAACCTTTCCTCTTGTTCTTCTACCACCAGTGATAATATTGGATTGGTCTATCTCTAATAAATCATCTTCTTCGGCTTCATCAAGTCCAAGATTATCTTCATTTCCTTCGATTTCATCATCATCTTCATCTTCATTATCAGATTTAGTTTCCTTCAAATCATCATCGTATTGACGTCTTCTATGTTTCTTTTTTTTAGAGATTCTATCCTTAGTGTCTACAGCATTTTCTTTGGTTTCACTCGCAACTTCTTCATGTGCTCTTTTTTTAGATCCTTCTTCACTTTTATCTTCCTCGGTAACGACTTTTGGATCTTCCTTTTCAATTGATGGCTTCGTAGCTTGTTCTGTGTCTGACATCTTGTATACTAGCTGGTAATACGCTTTGTTGACTACTGTGACATGATCATTTTGCTAAAAGCGTATTTCATATATGGTTTCTACACGTCTTCATTACATAAAGGATGAAGTGAAAAAGATGGTCAATGTTAAAAACACTATTACACAACTAATATACTAAAGATAACAAAGAATGGTACGTAATAATACAGCTACTTCCGATATTCATGACAATAACACTAACAGCATTTAGGCAATGAATATACCCGTTTCTAAGAGAACAAAAATGTCAGATTTAGTGCATTACAGATTAAGAATCACTACAATTGATAATAGAAACTTTATAGGACAACTATTAGCATATGATAAGCACTTAAATCTTGTATTATCAGAAACTGAAGAGTCAAGAATAACAAAAAAATCATACCTAGAATTAAAGAAAACACAAAATACGAACTCTATAGTCGAAGAGAAGAGGTCATTGGGATTAATAATTTTGAGAGGTGAGCAAATTGTCAGTTTAAGCATAGATAGTCCACCTCCAATTGATGCAAAGAAACGGATAGGGTTGGAAAAAGGAAAGGGTATCAGTAAACCTTTAAAGACACCTGTGAGTATCAAATCGAAGTTACAAGGACCTATCAAGACACCACAAAATATTGGTTCTGGGTTTAAGGGTCAATAGACTAAGGTTAATTGTACATTAGTTATACTACATAGATCTGTAATATTTAATATAGTAAAACATAACAAGTGGGTACTCCTGTAAATAATATATATTATGACCGAGAGGTCATGTGTTAAAGATATTATGGCTATAAGACATGATTCATGAAAGAAATGGTAACAATATAGAGAGTGAACAAATACCCATGGCTACTTTAACAACAGTTGCTGTTATTTTTACTCTTCTTTTCTTGAGGAGCAGGGGTTAATGAAATTGTAGGTCCTCCAGATGGTTTGGTGGCTCCCGAGCCTTCATTAGTGTCAAGCTGATGCTTACTGATCATTTCGTAAATGTTCTTTAATAATTGGTGGAATGACAAGTCAACATTATCAGAAGACAAGGCTGATGCTTCAGTGAATAATAAATTATTCTCGTTAGCAAAGTTTTTGGCTTCGTCAGTTGGTACAGCCCTCAAATGGTCCAAATCAGACTTGTTCCCCACTAATTCAATAACGATGTTAGCATCTGCGTGTTCTTTCAATTCCTTCAACCACCTCGAGACTGATTCGTAAGATTCAGCCTTAGAAATATCGTATACAATTAATGCGCCCACGGCACCTCTATAATAGGCACTTGTGATGGCACGGTATCTTTCTTGGCCTGCTGTATCCCAAATTTGTGCCTTAACCCTCTTACCATCAATTTCCAATGTTCTCGTGGCAAACTCAACACCGATAGTTGAACGTGATTCTAAATTAAACTCGTCTCTTGTGAAACGAGATAATAAATTAGATTTACCCACACCAGAGTCCCCAATTAAAACAATCTTATATAAGTATTCATAATCATATGAATAATCATCTGTGTTATCTGACATATTAGTTTATTATTAGTAATTATATTTGAACGTTTCAAGTTATCGTTTCTTATACGTATACTTAATTATTCCCAATTATTTTCAATAATTTTCTCACACCCAAAGCCCTAATAAAATCACTCTTTTATAATAAACAGCGAAGCTTAAAATGTCTTGATCTATAACAGTTAATAGCGAATAATCTGATTCTATTTCAGTCCTATTCTGAACTTTAACGATGGTTGTTGGTTCTACTTTGATTTATTGCTAACATTCTGTCACAAACGTAAACATATTTATGAAAATCCGCACGACCGTTGTCATATACGATTAATTTTCAGATGATACACTATACATTGATTAATAATATTAACTAGAAACTAAGAGGTGCCTAAACGTCTATCTTCATTAGCAGCATTTCTCTCCATTTCATCCCAGTCTTCACCTTCCTCTTCACTTTCGTCTCCGCTGGCATCACTTCCAGAGGCATCAGAGGAATAATCGTCTTCGGAACCTGCTTCACTCTCAACATCTTCATCACTGGGATCAACGTCACTTACCTCAAATTCAGACTCTTCCTCTTCATCATCTTCTTCGTCAGAGTCACCTTCACCTGTCAAGAAACTCCAACCGCCATCAGCAAAGAATTGGTAAGGGTCAGATTGAACAGTCTTCATAATCGTGGCCCAATTCAAATTCATTTGACCTTCAGAAATAGGAATATCAACGTCAGTCAACCAAGACTTAACGTCTTCTAATAATTCCATTGGAATCGTGTTGATATGAACGACAGATTTGTTAAAATCTTTGAAGACGAACACTAAGTCAAAATTCTTTAAACCAAACTGAACTCTTTCCAAATGGGCAATTTCGATTTCTTCCAAAGTTACGACCAAGTATGGTGGATCAATCAATTGAATCAAGCAGTCACGAGTTGGCATACATAAAACGGAAGATCTGAAAGGTACACCCGAGAATCCCAACTCCCTGAATGGAACATCGAAATCAACCATTCCTGAAGATGAGTCCGAAATTAATTCTGCAAATGCCTTGAACTCTTTATCTAACATTGCTTTTCTTCTTCTTTCTTCCTGTTCTTGTTGTAATTCATCTTCATCACCATATCTGTATCTTCTCTTACGACCACCAGTTTCATCGAATGCCATATCACTGGCCTCACGATAGAATTGAACATCGTGCGTTTTCTTCTTACCAATCATGATTGGGTTTTTCAAGTGGCAGTGAATGATAACAATTAATTCATCTTTGCATGATTGGAAAAATAAATGCTTAATATTCGAAAATAAGATATCCACCTTTTGATCCATTCTGATCGATGATTGGTATCTTAAACCGTTTTCGTGGATTTGTAAAACACCTCCGATCTTTTTCGTATCTGGTTGTGGCCTAATAAATACTTGATCCAACTTTTTAACTCTCGATCCCTTTAATTCAACCAAATTGGCTTGACTAACAACATCAGCCATTTGTTTCTTTTCTTGTTCCCGTTTAACAGCATCTTTCTTTAAGTCTTGAATAGCTTTATAAACATCAACCATTCTTTGATGGTCGCGAGATCTTAAGGTAACAGACCTCAAGAATGAATTTTCCGGTGAATCCTCATATGGTAATTCCGCTCTTCTGGACACATTTCCTCCAGCTCCAGGCGAATTGAAATTTAATCTTAAATAGGTAAAATCGCCCTCTTCATTTTGTGAGCCATTCTTGAATGAATTAATATGGAATGGAACTGGTCTACCGCAAATTGGCAATATAATGGTCTGATTTTTGTAATCCACATGGATTTTTAAATCTTTAACACTACTTGGAATTTGTGATTCACGTACATAAGACTCATACTTTTTGAAAACAGGTTTGAAATCCAGAGCATCTGTTGCATCGGCTTTAGAGAATCTTGCTAAACCTTCTTGTTGTCTCTTCTCGTGCAATTTGCTTTGGATTTCTTGACGTATTTTCTCGGTATTGTTTGTATCATCGGCAGCGGATGATTCATGTCTGAATTTTGATTTCAAAATCTTTGAATTAGCTTCATTCACTGCCAAGTTTTTCTCAGTCTTGATGTTCTTTTCGGATTTTAATTTCTTGTCTGCACCATTTTCGGTTTTCACGGTAGTTGCCTTATCATCTTTAAAATAAAATGATATTTCTGATCTTGCTTTTGGGTAAGTGGTCAATAATATAGGTTCTGATTCGCTTACTTTGAATGTGTCAGTTAATATTAAAGAGTATTGCTTTAGTTTAGGATTTTGCGCCTTGTCATTAGTCAAATTATTGAAACCAAGGGTCAAAGAAATGATCTGACCATTTTGTAATTTTCTTTCATTTTTACCATTTAACACGAAGGTTGAGTCTCTAAACTCAATACCCATGAGCCAACCACAGTTTTTAGTAAAGTATTGTGCTAAATCAGGTTTTTCAGACTTAATAAAATCGACAGCGCCTTGATAAACTTGCAGCGTAACAATACCATCCTTCAATAAGGTGGAAGTAACATGATTTTGCAACTTGAGCAAGAAATCATAGTTCGATTCCATTACTTGAGTTGGGTCAATGAAAAAAGTTCTGGCAACATTCGAACAATACGACTTGTAACGCAAACCTAAAGAAGCCAAAATAACACCGTCACCTACCAAAGCTTTAGTTGTTGATTGCGCACTTGGTTTTAAATCGTACTCACCACCACTTTGGATGATTGGTGAATAACACCAGTCTACCAAACTTGGATCGAATTCCTTTATGGATTGAAGTAATTTCTTCCCTGTTGCAGACTTGGTATACCATTTATTGCTGTCAATCTTGTCTTCAATTTTTTCAGAAAGATCCGAATTTGAGGTTTTCAATTCTTCATCAACGACAACCATCATTTCGTTGGCAAATGCATCCATTAAGACAGTCGATGATTTAGATGCGATCTTCGTATTAGCGAACTCCTCCAGGTCCTTCACTTCCATTGCCTCTGAGAGTAGCAATGCACAGTCGCTGAACGGTAATGACGCATCCGCTGACACCTCTTTCCATTCGTCAATAAACTTACCTCTGTATTGATCCTTAACAATATGCCCGATAGGCCTCTCCGGAGAACTGATTTCCTTCAATTCTCCTATAAGCTTTCCGAACGTCTCCTTGTTCTTTTCGACATCCTTGTATCTTGGCCAGATCTCAACGCTACTTGAATTTTCAGTGGGTTTCGAAGTTAAGTTGGTTAAATATTTGGCCTTACCCTCTGACGTAATGAAAATACATTTATCTTGAGTGATATATATCCCTGTATGGACAAACTCATAGCCTAATAACCATGTTTGTAAAACGGTCGTCTTTTTGTACGTATTTTCATCGTCTGATGCCCCTACCAAAAACAAGAGACATGACTGCTTATCCTGAATTGATGTCAATTTTTTCTGAATAAGCGATAATCTCTTATGAAAAGAGTTAGAGTCAATTTTCACTTCTGACATACTAGATGGATGTTGTATTAATCCTTTTCAAGTTGTCTTGATTGCTTACTTGTGTCTTTGTCTTTATTTCATAATGGCCATGAATTTTTGTCTACTTACTAAAATGTTACACAAAAGCTCAGCAGTTTAATCATCACAAAAACGCGCTGTAGTACGCGTTGTTGGTAGATCTACATATATTCATGATTTTCTATTCAGGCCAAATATAGTGTAGTTCTTATGATAAACAATTGAGGATGTTCAGACAAACCAAGAGAAGAACCGCTGGTCGTAGGAATTTCGAACAAGGGAAAAGCGGAAACATTTACCAGTCATCAAACTCTGCATATCAGTACAATTCAAGGCTATCATTTTATGATTTACCACCATTGGAAGAAATCACTTTAGAGGAGTTTGAAACATGGGCTATCGATAGGCTAAAGATCTTGATTGAAATAGAGTCATGTGTTGCTAGGTCTAAATCAATCAAGGATATCGAGCAAATAATCAAGCCGTTATTTTTGAAGTATTTACCTCTCAATCCATCATCGAATAATAACGAGACCATTACATACCAAGAGCGTCGAAAGGATCACTACTCACACTATATATTGAGATTAGTGTTTTGTCGTACTGAAGAATTAAGGAAGAAGTTCATCAAAAATGAAACGATACTCTTTAAAGTCAGGTATAATATGTTGCAACCAAAAGAGCAACATGAGTTTATAGCTAATTATAAGGACAAGTTACCATGGCAATATATATCTAACGAGGAAAAACAGGAAATGTTTGACGATTTACATGCAGCTACAGCATCTACCATTAGAAATGTGTTGTTTATGGAAAGTGGAGATCCAAACTTTACTATCACGAACGAACAGATAAAACAACACATCAGAGTGAAAGAAAACTTCATTAAGTTGCCATTCGATAAAGTGCCAAATTTGGTTGCGTCAAGACTGGTATTATTGAGAAAAGGCTATGCATACATTCCGTCCACATTGCAAATAAGCTTATTGTCTATTGAATTTCAAGATATGTTGAGTAGGAACCTAATGAGAACATTCCAGACATTGCCTAGATTAGAGGAAGATGATAGGTTATTACCATTACTTAACAATTTGTCCCACAACTTTTCTAATATTCAATATGAATCAGCATTTGGGAATGATCCTTCATTAATATCCGATATAAATGCACAATCCATTACCACCTTACCCATTAACAAGCACTACCCATTGTGTGCATCTCACCTCCAAAAGAACTTAGTGTTAAACTCGCACTTGAAATATCAAGGACGTCAACAATTAGGTCTCTTCTTGAAGGGTATAGGCTTGAATGTCGATGAGGCATTAAAGTTCTGGTCTTACCAATTCACCAAATCATCAAATGCGATTAACTTGGAAAAATTTAATAAAGAATATAAATATAATATTCGTCACAATTATGGTTTGGAAGGGGCAAGGATTAATTACAAGCCATGGGACTGTGCAAGAATTTTACTGAAACCGAAACCTGGTAAAGGCGAATACCACGGGTGTCCGTATCGTGATTTAAGTGTCGATGCTTTGGTGAATAATTTAAATGAAATGGGAATCAATGATCAGCAAGATATTAATGGTGTCATTGACGATGTCAGCAGAAATGACTACACAGTTGCATGCACTAGAGTCTTTGAAATGACCCACAAGAACCAACTTGATAAGAGTAATAAGAACACGGAAGGCATGCATATCAACCATCCAAATCTTTATTTTGATAGATCGAGACAGTTAGATAGACTTGATTCGAAAACTATATCTCATTCTGTATCTACTAATTAGTGTTGTGTAAAAATTTATATAATGCAATTTAAAAAAATTGTATCTTTCATAGAAACGTTAACTCGAAAGTCAGAATTTAATAATATACAACTAAGATGAGCAGTTATTTAACTTAAGTCAATAGACAGCCACATATCTCTAAAGTCCCACCACGAAGCACCACTACCACATAAACCAACCCAGAATGGAGTCAAACAACCTTCATACAACGACCAATGAACCACAAGTGGAACTTGAACAGCTTGTTTGAATAAGCTTAATTTCCAGTTCTTATCCCATTTACTAATTGGGACCCTCCTAAACAATTCAATTATCTCAATAATCAAGTACGCACCCCAAACTCTAGAACACCAGACATATGTCAAAAGACACCAATAGTTATTATCAGAAGTTCCAACCCAGTGATGGTCTGTCAACCAACCAGCATGCTCGAATAATTCCAATAATAAACAGTTTAAAGATTGCAACAAATTCACAAATCTATCAAACCTGGGCACCGAATTAGTAGGCTTCATAAAAGTAGAAAATTCGTCAATGATCCATGGCATATACTTGATGGACTCAGTTAATCTATTGAAAATTCTTACATCAGCTATGTATGAAGAAATGGCCTTCAAATGTACTGCCAACTGGGAAACCGGCTTGTCAGTGTCGCTAGTAACTTGTGGGTCGATTGATGAATTATGAGGCTGAAAGAAGCGGGAAATCATCTTATTTGATGAATTTTTTGGTGCTTTTCCCATGGTATTGATGCAGAATGAATCAATCACCCTTGTAAGGTTGTATTTCTGTTTCAACAAGTACTGTTTAATTTTCGGTTTATTATTCAAAATACTCGATAATAACAATGTGAAATAACAAATAAAATATAAATTGGCATCAACTGTAGAGGACTTGCTCAATACTTTATCGTTGATCTCTTGGTAGAACTTCCTACTGAATACGGACTTTTTTAAGATTCCATTCAATTTGAGTAAAATATTTATGGGAATAAACTTCATTTCTCGCTTCCCCTTAACATTTAATGGTGCTATCGATGCTATGCTCATTTTCAGATATTCTAAGTTTGACTAACCTATCTACTAATTCACGAATTCTGTATTGGTTTCTATTAATGCTTGATACAAGAATAAAGATGTCTTTCGTAGATTAGGTGTTTAAAATTTCTATACCGAGGTAATCTGATAATGATTTTGTGTCTAAAATCGCGCAAGGCTGCAAATACCAATTATCGTTACTCTGATTGATTGATAAATGAACACCAGTTCATATCAATCTAATAAATCATAATCGACCAATATAGTCCTAAGTGACTTACAGTAAAGGTTATATTATTTATTAAATTTGGTGTTAGTCATTAGTTCAATTTCTAAAGTATTAAATATTGTAACAAAATTAGCAATTTTATTTAAAATCGTAAAATTTTTAAAAAATCTGCCAGTTTAAGAATACGAATTGTTTATATTCAAGCTTTTCTTCGAATACATCAGCAATTTTATTAATATAAACGAAGCACTTATATTTTAAAGATTATATATGTTTACCACATGGTATATGTATATGATATATTTAAAGAATTAAACTATACACTTTCAATTTTTACAATTTTTCCTTGTTTTGTCTGATCATCAGAACTCTGGTCCTCTAAATCTGATGACTCAACAATTATATCGTCAAACTCTTCTATTTCATCATCAATTTCTGGTAAAAAAAGGTTTAAGAACATTCCTATAAATCCGGTTACGGCAAAACCAGTTTCCATAACCAAGACGATTGCATCGAAGAATCCCAGCAAAGCCGTATTATTACCCGAATATGTAAATACATTTTCAAACCAATTTGATACTAATATTGACCCAAAACCAGGCAACAATGATGCCGTTAACACAAATCTATCTCTTCTAGTGAATTCAGTAGTAGAAATAATTCTAATACCAGATATAGCCACCGAGGTAAACAAAAACGATGTCATGCCACCCAATACAGCTTTTGGGATTGCCACAATGGAAGCTGCAAACTTTGAGAAAATACCCATAATGATCATGAAGAAGGCGCACCAGTAACCAACCCTTCTATTAGCACATTTAGTAATAGAGATCACTCCATTATTCTGGGCAAAGGTGGATACTGGAGTCACCGTCATCAACCCTGACAATATTCCGTTGACTCCGTCTGCCAATACACCACCTTGCACCCTAGATTCGTACACTTCCCCCTCAACATCCAATCTTGAAACATCAGATGTGGCAGTGATATCGCCTATAGCCTCCATCATCAACACGATGTACACAGCTAGGAAGGGTAAAACT
>JAKTYF010000044.1:0-46481 GCA_030564605.1 Debaryomyces coudertii | reverse complement strand
TATTGATATATACTGTGTATATATCATGATAATGATATATCATAATGATGATATAGCATGGTTGCAAAACAGAAGCTATAAATAAGAGTAGTATTTCCCTGGGTAATCCCGAGTACGGAGGAAGGGAATTAGAAACTAATAATCGGTAGTTAAGGTTAGTTAGTTAGCTAAAGAGTAATAAAGTTAGTTATACACAGTTCTATAGAGAATAAGAACATATATATACAGTAGTCAAAGATAATTAGCATATTGGAACCCAGTTCCCTTACACACTCCTGAAGTGAATACTTATTAATATATACACATTGTACATGATGATATATCATAACGATAATTCATCTTGGTTGCAAGCTATAAATAAGAGGAATATTCCCCTGAGTAAGTCCGAGTACGGAGCAAGGAAATTAGGAACTCATTATAGGTAGTTAAAGTTAGTTAGTTAAGAGTAATCAAGAAAGCTAGATAAGGATTTATAAGGTCACTAGAACAGTCACATACAGTAGAATATAATAATTACTAAATTAGTCCTCAGTTTCTTTACAAATTTGAAATCCAGAGTTAAAATATAGAAGGTGAGACGCAACTACTTTTGTTTTTCATAAACTAAATATCTTTATTTTTATTTACAGTCTATTTAATATGTAATAGTAAAATTAAGCCGTTAACTTCTTGATCTTCCATTGAGCATCACCACTAGGGTCGACATTAAGCGTCCCATTATCTCCAATCACAGTAACAATATCTTGCGTGTTATTCAATAAATATTTTTCAGTAACGTTTTTCAAGTCTTCATAATTTACATCAAGGAATCTTTCTCTTCTTTCCTGCCTCATCTCATCAGTGATATGCTCAAGAAAATCTAAGGATCCCTGCAGAGAAATATGGCTAGGTGCATCAACTCCCTGGAATATAGTTAGTTTCGCCTCTTGTAAATCCTCTGGTCCCCATCCACCATTTGCCGAATCCATTATCTTACTTAGTGCGATAGATTGCGAAACTTTGAAAGATTCCACCGATTTAAGTGGATTGGGGTCTCTATATGAGTAAAAATTCAAACAACCACCTAATCCATCAATCAGCAATCCTCCTCCATATGCTCCATTTGCTTCTCTTATAACAGAATGTAAGTGTTTAAAAGTTAATAATTGTGATAACACTCTTAAAGCCGCACCATCTTTACTGGTGTATGCCGCACCTATCTTACCTAAAGAAGCATATCCGATTTGAAATGGTAAATCAATTAAAGTGTTATTCATATTTAATCCTAATTTATTAGTGTTGAATTGGGAAACCACAGAGGACAATTCATTGCGGCTTTCTAACGAATTCGAACTTCCTTCCAATAAGTCATCAAACTTCTTAACCATTTTCTCATTTTCAATAACAGAATCACTATCACCAACTAAATTGTATTCAAAGCCAGAGTGAGTTCCCTCAGTGAAACCATTAACCAAATAATCTTGAATTTCCTTTAACGTGGGCAAAAGATCATTAATTAAGAAATCTTTCCCGTCCTTTTCTAATTTTCTGTTCAAGTCCAGAATAAACGATACTTGTGCTATACCTCCAATTAGATTATGAATATGTTTTGTTGGCGTAAGTTGAGAATTACTGTGAGAGTTGGCATATGAATGACCTGCGTCAGCAATAGTATTCATTTGATTTTGTCCCAAGTTTTTAACCAAGGTGGATAGTTTATCAACTACTTGATCTTCCCGTGGGTTAAATTTCGTTCCAGTCAAGATTTCAAACCATAAATCATAAACACTTTGAGATTTTTCCTTCAACGCCATACCTGATAACATAAATTTCAAGTTAGTTTTTGAAATATCAAACGGATCAGTCTTAGCCGAAACATTGAATGAAATACCGCCGGTTAATTTTTGAATCTTTGTTTCTAATTCTGTTATTGTTGTTTTATTCGTACCGGCCAAATTAGTAAGACACCAATTGAACAAGGGTAAGTACTTATAAAATTTGGAAGGCAAATAAGAAATGTTTTTAGTGGCATTCATGTAAACTAGTCCGTTGGTATCAACAATTCTTTTTTGAAGTTTCTTAGAATTCACATCAGCAAATTCGAGCGGATAAAAATCGCCCATTCTTGGTATGTCTTTAACAGTCAAAGTTGGTAAAACAGATACATCCTCCTCCATCTTCTGATTCTCTGCCAAGTCAGAACTTCTTTTAAAGATTATTTCCTTATCCTCTTCTGTCAAAGTTTCAATTTTAGATTTCAACCTATCAGTCTCTTCAGATGCCAATTGTTTAACGAAATTCTCATCCGGCTCCATTGTGAACTTGAATTTTGGTGTATCAGGTTTAAAGATAGAATCATCAAGCAATTCTTGAAAAATTCTCAAGCCTTTCAGTTCATAATCTCCTTTAAATCTGTTTAAAATTTGCTCAACTTGTAATGACTTTACAGGGTTTAATCCATTAACCCAAGTAGAAACAACAGAGCCTAATAAACCCAAACCAAATTCTGGTTTATGTTTTTTGAAGTTTAATTCTATTTGGTGTAAAATTGCTTCAATTCTATCATTAAAAATACTTTCCTTTCCTTTTTTCAATTCTGGTATGATTTTCTCGACAAAAACTTCGTTTACTTTGCTCTCTAAATTTTGAACCTTATCTAAACTTAAATTATTTAAGCCTATTGTAAACGATAATAAAGCCGTAGTAGAATCTAAGCCATAATTAATTGTGAAATCTTCTCCATACTCCTTTTCAATTAATTCTTGATAAAATGGTGAGCTATGGCTATCACACAACAACGAGCTTAAAACTTTCCATTTAAATACTTCGTACTGTTTAGCTTCATCTAATGGGTTGCCAATAGCCCAAGTAATCGATGACTTATATTGCTCATCTATTGGTTTACTGGACATAGTGTCAACTGGTCCCTTGACAGTAACCTCCGAAGTATAATTTGGGTTCAACTCAAATACTGGTTTTCTAACATTAGTTTTTATACCACGGCTACCAAAAGTACCAAAAAATTCATTCAATTTGTTTAAATGGTTAAATAATTCGTGACTACCATATGTGAAGGTCCTTGAATTAGATGGATGATAATTTGATGAGTGAAAGTCAACTAAATCTTCGTATTTTAAATCAGTTATATTATTTGGATTCCCGCCTGAGTTATGTAATGACCCATATATGGCTTCTTGGAATTTGATCCAATAATAATATGCTGTGTTAGAATACTGGCCCTTCATCTCATTATATACGACGCCTTTAAAGATTATCGGACTTTTAGGGTCAGAAAGATCGGTGTTTTCTAATCTCCAACCTTCTTGCATAAAACTTTCATGTGTAAGTAAAGGTTCAAAAACAGAGGATAAATAGACATCCATCAAATTTTCGAAATCTTTAGCATTGGTAGTAGCAAACGGATAATATGTGTAATCATGTCCAGTCATCGCATTCATAAAATTACTTAACGATCTATTAAGCATTTTGAAAAATGGATCTCTAACAGGGTACTTATATGATCCACAAAGTGTTGTATGTTCTAAAATATGTGGAACACCCGTAGCATCGGGGGCGTTTGTTTTAAAAGCAACCAGAAATACGTTGTTCTTGTCATTAGGCGCATCTAAATGCAAATGTTCTGACCCAGTTCTAGAATGTTTCAATTTGATTGCAACGAGAGAAAATTCAGGTATTGGTTGAACTTGTTCAATGACATATCCATGTACATTGAGACCAATAGGGTATTTACTTAAGATATCACCCTGAAATGCACTCGATGTTGCCAAATATCTCCTCTTCAACAGGGCTATTCTCAAATTCCCATCTTTTTTATTGGAAACTCTAGTGATCAATCTTAGCATCTTCAAAGCTTTAAAATCCGATAGTTTTGTCAATAATTTCAACGGCTTTCTTAAAAATGAACCGCAACTACAACGCTCGCTAAAAAAATTTTGTTTCCAAATGAAGAAAAGGTGACCATTTCAGATGTATTACTTTAAGAATGCACTTTGAGTATTCGTTACAATATAGTATTCATAAAACCTGTCACCGATTAGTACTAACAGCAATAGATATGGCCTATTTTCTATGTTAAGCAGGTATTCTAGCACTATTCTATTCTTTCTCTGTTACACGTGATGATTGAAATGATACCGGACCGCTTCTGAAATTTTTCACAATCAAAATGACATATTTGATAAACACAGATTTGTTTTGCGACTTCAAAGAAAAGGTGGAATGCCAGAGAAAGATCAAGCTGCTATTGTACATAAGAGAACTGCAGCCGAAAATGTCTCGACATTAGGTGGATTTTTGGCCGGCGGTTTGGCTGCATGTGGGGCTGTTACATTTACAAACCCTATTGAATTGATCAAAACAAGAATGCAGTTACAAGGGGAATTAAGTAAAAATTCGAATGCTCCAAAATTATATAAAAATCCTTTTCAGGCGTTTGCACTCATATACAAGAATGAGGGTATCAGCGGATTGCAACAAGGTTTAGCCTGTGGGTATTATTATCAATTAGGCCTTAATGGATGTCGTATTGGACTTTACGAACCTAGCCGTTATCTCATAACTAGACTTTTGGTGCCATCCAGCTTCAAAGATGGCGAAAAGGTGCCACAGTACTTGTCAATTAATGTGATTTCAGGTTTTGTATCTGGTGCTGCTGGTGCTGTTATCGCGTCACCATTTTTCTTAATCAAAACCAGAATGCAATCTTATTCAGGAGCAAAAGCTGCTTCTTCGGAAGGTATCCAGAATGTTGGCCAACAAACACACTATAAGAATGCTTGGGATGGGTTACTGAAGATCTACAAATCCGAAGGTTGTCTTGGGCTATTTCGTGGTGTGGACGCAGCTATTTTACGTACTGGGGCTGGATCGGCAGCTCAGTTGCCCGTTTATAACGCTACAAAATCTCTTTTATTAGAGTATGATATAGTGGAGGATAATTCTACTGGTTTGCATTTCATTTCTGGTGCAATGGCAGGTTTGGGGGTCGCGATCGTAATGAACCCATGGGATGTCATTTTAACCAGAGTCTACAACCAAAAAGGGGATTTGTATAAAGGTCCGATTGATTGTTTTTCGAAAACAATTGCAGCCGAGGGTTTCGGTGCTTTGTATAAAGGTTTCTATGCCCAATTGTTCAGAATTTGGCCCCACTCTATTCTTACCTTAATGTTTATGGAACATTGCATGAATGCTATGGAAAAAATTGAGAAAAAGCTTTATTGCTGATTACTGGTGTTTACTCTACGAGATATTGTATATTTAGTTAGTTCACCCAGCTAGTTAGCCACTTATTTATTAGACGTTTAACTATTCAATACCATAATACGAATTCAGTGAAGAAATTCACGTGACCTCGCGATGGTTAAAAGTGGCGAACACAGTTTAGATGCTAAACAGACTCAGAAACATTCTATGATTTGTCAGTTAGTTTACAGCATCTAAACCAGTATTATAAGTTTCAAGTAAGTCTCTCGGAGGTTGGGGTACCGATAAAAGTTAGTTATAGCCGCAATTTCATTTTATAAAATCTTAAAGTAAGCCTATTCGAATCGAAAATTACATATTGACTACAGCCATATTAAAGATTCAATCTATAAATTTAATTGATAAACTTTCCAACTTAAATGGATTATTGAAATCAATAAATAACATATTCATACACACATATATATCAAGAATTTTAGAAAGAGTACATGCGTGATTCCAACTATAAATCAGTATCTAACAACAAGGCAGCGGTTACTATCACAACTAGTCTATATGACCGAAGAGCGTTAGATGTAACATCGGATAAGCCGTTGGTCAATTCCTTGAACCATTTGACTTATTTGGTGTCATCTCTGGCCAAAGTGAGGGAAACGTTGTCTGTGGATGGTGGAATCGAAAGACTCATTGAAATATTGCATGAGTGTCATAACCTGACGTTTAATTTGAATGACAATATTTTCAACAGTGAAAAGAAACTACTCACAGCCTGGAAATGGACATTGGCATTTCAATGTTTGGTACTAATAGGCACAAGAGGCACGGAAAAAATAAGACAAGGTCTAGTGAAGGCTGGCATTTTGCCTATAATTGCAACCGTCCTAGATAACTATTTGTCACTTCATGAGAGAACTTTCATACATGCTAATTCTAGACAATCACTTGTTCTAAATGAACAACAACTGCAACAACAACTGCAACAACAACTGCAACAACAACTGCAACAACAACTGCAACAACAACTGCAACAACAACTGCAACAACAACTGCAACAACAACTGCAACTGCAAACACAAGAAAACAGCGAAATTCCACCTAACACCATTTTCGATAACACCGTCTCCCCATTGGCGACTGCGCCTGGAACAGCGGACGGAAATGATCCACTCGTGATTTTTAATAGTAACAACGTCAACAATAACATTTTTCCTGGTGAACTTCCAAGTGTTGACCAAGAAACTACTAACGAAACAAATAATATTCTTCATCAATTAGAATCTTTCACACAGACACCAGTAGCAATACCAAATGCACCGTCTTCAACAACTGGAGTAATTGGACCCACCTCGATGCAAAACCCTTCACAATCACCTTCATTTTTCAATAGCACCCATTCATATAATTTGACTAGCGATGATTATGACAATTTATCAGTGGATCAGTTGTTTAAATTAATACGGGTTCACAACTCTTCTTCGGCTTTCAACAAAGCAACAGAATCTTCGGTAAATAATGACTTAAGAAGAAGATACTTGATCATTAATATAATTAAAAAGTTGAGGGAAGAAAAAGAAGAAGACGTTTTGGATGATAGGTTTATTGATGATTGTGATTATGATATGGATAACAATTTGCAATTTTTATCTGATATGTACTTGCAGGGGGATAAGGCTACTCAATTAGTTACTTTAACTAATTCTAAAATTTCCCCAAGAAATTTTACAGAAACAGGGGTGGTTATTCCAAGAGACGATGATATAGTATGGTCCTTACAGTTATTGGCATATATCTCTAAATACCCCTATCTCAAGGATGTTTTACAAAACACTCACCTTGTGATAGACATGAGTATTAGAGATAAACAATTGAAATTATATATTGAAAAACAGTTGAAGTCTAAATTAAAGAAAACTTTAGCACTTAACGCGAGACCAACCATAAGACCCAAATCAAGGAAAAACAAAACCGGTTCACAAAATAAGGATTGCGATTTAGAACGATTTAATCCCTCAGCTTCAAATTCTCCTCAAATGTTAAATGACATTAGTGCTATACAAAATGATGATTTAATACTTAAAGATAGGTTTGAATTATCAAAAGAAAGTGAAGGAAAGGGGATTAATATCACAGAAAGTGCTGAAGGGGATGACTTGGCAGGCGATGACGATGACGATAGTAATGATGATAAAATGCGAAATTCACCTTCTGACGATGATTGTGAAGATGAAGACTACTTGGCGAGATTAACCAAATGCAACGATATCACGGAATATCTGGGGTACATGGGTCAATTATATGGATCGGTTCTTGACGCGGAGTCAATAGTCAATGACTTGGATCGGGAAATAGCATTATTTTACATTAGTGAAAAAATTAATCGATATATTGAAGTTGAGTGCAAAAGATTAAGTAACACTATTATATCTAAACGACTTGAGAAAAAACATTATTTAATGTCAAAATGGAATTACGATACATATGATAACTTTGACATTGATGGCGATGCTAATAACCAAAAGGAATCGGACTATGATGAATCCTTAGTTGAGTATAAGAAAGTAAATCTATTCCCGATGGTTGAAAAATTTACATTTTTGTCTGGTACAGATATGTATTATTGGTCGGGGGTCATAATGAGAAATTCTTGTAGAAGAAACGAAATCAGAGGTGGTGTTAGACAATGTGGTAACCTTGAATGTGGCAAATGGGAAAATTATCCAAGGGAATTCCTGAAATGCCGGAGATGTAAAAGAACTAAGTATTGTTCTCGTGAATGTCAAATGAGGGCTTGGCATTGCCATAGAAACTGGTGTATTCCAAGTAATTCAAGTTCAGGAAGTTCAATTACGACAGGAACAAATAACGGTAATACATCAAATGTACAAACAAACACCAGTCCAAATGTAACCACAAGTAACGATGACCCTGGTTCTATTTCAACTACTCAGCAGTCTTCATCTCAATCGCAAGATGAAAGTTAAGGTTTTAACACAATTTGGTTAGCATTTGGTTGTTTACATAGATACAATATATCATCACAAATATTTATTTTATTATATTTAGTTGTTTGATTATATTACTTGTTTGAAGAATTCGTAGAACTTAAATATTGAATACTTCGTTATGTAAGAATTATTCCAAAAACATCGGCAAGCCATAAACTATGGGGGCAGATCCATTTAGGTATTTTAGATTGCATCGCTGTCGACTTTCGCCTACTGCCTGACAAATATTAACTTTCTTTGAATCCTGGACCTGGTTTAGTAAACCCCATTTCTCAAAAACTGACAAACTAAACAGATCAATATCCTTATCAGTAACATCCCACAAGTTAGCGACCACCATGGGTGACCCACATGTGAGCCAATTGTAGATATTACCATTCGGTTCTAATAATCCATTATAATTTAACGCCCCTGAGGAACACCCAATCAATAAACTTGGTGGCAATATACGGTTATCATGTTTACATGTAGCTTTAAATAATATTGAAGTGCGAATGAATTGTTCACATCCTCCATGACCCAAATAAATAAACAACCCTTTCTCCATTAGCTTATGGAGAATCTCATCTCCTTCGGGTTGTATTCCAATCAATCCTTCCCAGTTCTCTTTACAAGTAAACAAAGGTTTAAATTTTGTTTGAGTTCTAATTAAGTCTCCGCCAGGATTAATCAAATAATATAGGTCATTGATTTTGGTTATTGTTTGTGAATTATTTCTCGCTTTTAACATATCTACTAGAATTCCAACGGATGGAACTCTAGATATAGACTTGTCCTTCATGCAACTAAGTGATTCCCAAGGAAATGATGAGCATTCCGCACTAGGTACAATTACTATATGAGTTCGTTCCTCAACAGATATAACCTGTCTATTCATTTTCCTGGAATATGTCGTTAATATATTTTCTAGTAAACAATGAAATTTTTCAATATCAATTTCATCATAAGCATTTTTCTCGCCATGATACATTAACGAATCAAGAATGAAGTATATTAAATCGTTAATGAATTTGTATTTCATCAGCTTGAACTCTATGTTATTCATGTCCATGATGTCTTCTTCAAACATGTCACACATGCTAAGAAACAATTCTAAAGCATTATCATCAAATTCCATAAACTCTCCTTCCGTCAATTTCAGCACACGAGACGGTAGTATCTTATTTAGCAAGCAGGTGAAATCATATCTGAAATCAAATAACAATTTTTTGCATATAAAAGAATTATCAAATATACCTTTGAAACCTCCTAGCCAAACATTTTCGACATGATCCAACAAACTCTTTAATTCTAGATCTAGGCTGAATCTCAACTTCCACCAATTCTTTCTATCTTCTTTCGAACTAATTCTCGATGTCGTTTCCGATTTTGTCGACATGTCACTCTGTTTAATTATTGACTTCAAATTGTTTATCACTTCATCAAAAGTCATGTTATGTGATTCATCTTTTCTGTGTAATGGAATCCTCAAGAAAAAAGGTTTATTGCAGGAATCTTTCTGTACCCTAGATATCAATAAATCTCCAGAATAAGGACAAATATCAATTGTTATGATTTTCCACGATTCAGGCAAATGTTTATCTAGATTTAGGAAAAACTCCTCTGTAGCCCAATCAATATCTTGATTCATGAAATTATCATTAATTTCGAGCGGAAGTAACTCATTATTATTAGATTGGGATGTAACAGTTTCATGTTCAATACATTGATCATTCAAAAATGGAAGATACCTGGGTAGATCTTGTAAATAGTAGAGATGCGATAAAATTGTGTTTTTAGTACCGTCTAGACCGAAATCAGACTTGAAGATTGCTACCGATGAAATTAATGATAAACAACGGAAAAATAATTTGCTCAAATCCTGTAACTCATAATTTGATAATTTTGCCAATCGTTTAGATGACAAACAATTCATAAGTATTTCTTTAGATTGAATCAAGCTGTTTATAATATGAATCTGTGTAGATTTATTGTCGGTAACTGATTCGATTGAGTTTTGGAAAGTATGATCTTTAATTATACAGGGCAATGCTATTGCTGACTCGGGCATCAGCGACAAGTATGGTATAGATAATAATTGTTTCTCTGAGCAGTTGATCTGTCTCTTTAATGCAATGACTGTCATAAGTAAACTATTGTACGAATCAGTTTCCTGGTTATTGTAATCTTCTAAATCCAGTATAGAATCAATCTCATATAATGATAGCAAATATTGGAGCTGTATTCGTTCCACAGTAGAATCAATCAGATTTGACATGGACATTAGCACAATAGTAGGTATGTCAGCTAACCTTTCCCAAGTAAAATCAAGCTTTTTTTCAATTTCGTTTTTATAATTCTTTATTTCAAGCAGATATTCCCTGGTAGCGTTCTTTTTCTTCAGATTAAAACTTTGCTTTGTTACCAAAAATAACAAATTGCTTCGGAGTCTGTCATATTTAATGTTTCTGCTGTCAAGTTTTATCTTTCCGGCTAAATTGTTACCTTTATCCAAAGAAAAGAATGCATTCTCTAAATCACCCAAGATTACATAGTAGCTTGATAAATAAAATAAGTTCGAACAATTAACGAGCGGAACATGATTTGCCTGGTCTAATTTCTTGAACTCGTGTAAATAATATAATAAATCCCTCGATATTCCCAATCGCTTGAAAATATCTATTATAATTTTATAAGACTCAAATAATAGAGAAGCTGTTTTCCATATCATTTCATTGTAAGCTAATTTGGGAATGTTGTTTGCTAGTTTCTTTATAATTGAATGTAAAACCTTTATGGACATTTTTATGTTATCCAAGGCATCGTAAAAATTTGACAATTGAATGTTGAGTTTACTTGTAAGAAATTGAAACCGTGCAATTATAAGCAAGTTACAAAATTTTTTCTCTAAAGTAACATCTGGGCCTTGGTGTTTTAAGTTAAATTCGGACTTCGAATCCAAAAAATTCAATATAGTGATAAACTTCTCTTTAGCATGGGTTTTGTTTCTAATAAGCAAACAATATTCAAATTGTAATAGTTTCCAATACATTATATCTTGATTTGAAACATACTCCAAGGATTCATTGTTTGATGAACACTTTGATAGTTGTTTTAATATAGTTCCAGAAGAAGTTAAACAATTAGATGCATCTATCGGTAATGCTAATTTTATGCAGGCTTCACATAATTCCAAGTCTAAAAACAAATCAAGTTGATGTATCTTGGGCGATTTATAGAAGGTTTTTCTGTGCTTCTTATAAATATGAATCAAGTAAACAACATGGCCCGTCAATTTATTATGTTTCAAATAATTCATAAATGTTCTTAAGATTTCAATTTCATAATCTAATACGAACATAAAATTTTTGTCTGATCTTTCTAGCCACTGTTCATATAAATTAAGAGATTTCGTCAAATTAGATTCGTCCCATTCAATGTTAATAATATTCAGTAGATACACCCCACTTAAGAAAAGTATACTTAATTCATTTTGTATACACTTATCGGAAAATAGTCCTTCCAAACAACAGTTCATCCCGTTCAAATTAAAATAATGATATACACAAACTAGTTTTACGGTCGAATCATTAATGTATAATTTTTTTGTCATATAATTAATCAAATCAGATTTCTGTCCAGCGTTATTTGATTTCTCCAAGAAACAAGCTAAGTTAATAAAAAGAATACATTTAAAATTCTCGCTTAACTTACTTTTGCTATCAAAAAGGGTGTTCACTATATTTATATCAGATATAAAGCACTTGGCCAATAGCTGAATTATCAAAGGCATTTTAAATTCATATAGGTCAATAAATAATTGTTCAACCCCTACTTTGTTGGTATCAACAACGTCATTTAAAAAGTCAACAAGAAATGAAGCAGATTGTTCAAATTGCCTCATTTCATATAATGCATTCACTATTTTCTGAAGTTTATTCTGAAGAAACTTGAAATTTTCGATAGTCTTATTCTCGTTATTATAGTTGTAGATAAATAATTCATAAGAAATTGCTAATTCCCAAGTGTTCTCTCGCAAGCTGTTATTCTTGTTTCCAAGATTAAAAAAGAGATTTGAAAGGTTTCTTATCCTCTTAAACTGTCTAAACTTAGATGTTATCCCAAATAAGTCTTGAAGCGTATCAGTAATAAACGTTGATGATAATTGTTCTGGTTTGTCGGTGTTAATTAGATTTTTTATGTAAACCGTAATTGAATCAAATATTAATAAGTGTTCACTGGAAATGTTCTTCAAGTTTTTAAATGCAAATTTAAAATATGACATACATATTTGAATACTGGCTTTCACTATGTCATCATTATGCGAATAAATCATAGTGTTTATGAATAATTTCATAGACGATAAAAATTCTGGATGCAGTGCAAATTGTACCGAGCATTTCATGTTCGGCAGCAAACAGAAAGATAATTCCTTTAACGATCTATCAGTGGGATATTCAATTAACTTGTTCATATTGGAAATTATATCGTTTTGTGAATATCGTACTGGAGGTAATTGAATATCACTTAGTGCTATTCTTAGTTTCTCAAGTGAATCGGATGACGAATCCCCCAACTTTGATAATACGTATCTCGCGTCTTCAACATAAGGTAACAATCGCACATTTTCTTGTGCATTAAAATTTAGCTGTACAGAATAATCCCCCGACTTTAAAAGCTGATATTCGATCGACTTTATGGTGAAAAAAGATTGATACAACTGTAAATCTGCTAAAATCGAACCGTTAACTTTTTTGACAATTATCGAGATAATCTTAAGAAAGCCGTTGATCATTTTGTTCAAATTATTAACATGTTTATCTTTATTAGAAAATTCGGTATATGAGTATGTTAGCCATTTAGAAAAATTTCCTGTCGATAAGAAATACGGAGCTATATCCCCAAATATAGATAAGTTTAAATTCTTGTCACTATTAGATATTATCAACTTAAGGTTCAGTGTAATGGTTTGCAAAAAACATTGGATACACAAAAAATGGAAGGCAATCGTTAAGTTGACAATCTGTAACGTGTGATTTTCATCTAAACACTCTAGAAATTTCTCGTTAAAAGGTATCCCGTGTAGCAATTCCAAATATGTTAGCGTCGAAGGCGTATGCCAATTGATCGATGATTGTACATTGATCACTTTATTTATTACTTGATGGAGCAAGCCCAACTCTGTTAGTGAGGTGTCTATTTTCCTCACTGAAATTAATTTAATTATGTAAACTTGATGTTTCTTTATGACATTAATATAATCCTGGGTATTTGATAGGGTGCTATAAATGCATCTAAATGCTTTTGATACTACTTCAAGTAGATTTTGATAGCCTTCAAGATTAAGCAAATCACCTTCAATTCTGTCATCTCTTAGTACTGTGTCTATTATCTTGATAGCTGAGGATTCAATGTTAGTCTTTGTTTTGGTTGGCGATTGGACTTGTACATTCTGTCTCCTGGATGTGTGAAGTGGACTCGTAGTATAATTATAAGATTGCAAGTATGATGTTAGTTGCAGTTCCAATGAAACGTAATCCTCCAATGACTCCAGGATCATTACTATTGATTAAAGCAATAATCGATATATGGGTTAATATCTATATCTTACGTATAGGCTAAAGATCTGATTTATTGTTTGTGTTTACATTTCAAAATTTATTTGTGGTTTGCATACAAGCCTCAGCTATTTGCACCTATCCAGTTCTATGTTGCATACCTTTCTGTATTTAATTAGGACTATAACACCAATTAATGTCTTAAGCCTAATATTTAAATCTTAATTTAGGTATTTCTAAAGAAGGATATTTGTTAATTTGTTTTTATAAGGAGTTTTTTTAAGTAATTTTTTGTCAAATATTCTGAGGATTTGATACAATTGGAAATAATTTGAAAATATTATATTGGTAGTAACAAAATCTAAAAACCTAAACAAGAATAAAAATGGTTTCATACTTCAATACGTTTGCTCATAAAATTACACATACAGACTGCCATCTTCCAGGCCCTAAAATTTAAAAATTGCCATAAACATTGTTAGATGATCAAATAAGTACATTTAAAAAGCTCAATATTTAATCATATATGTTAATAAAACTTTTACTTTCAGAAATATCCGTGATAGTTTAGTGGCTAGAATTACCGTTTGTCGCATGGTAGACCGGGGTTCAATTCCCCGTCGCGGAGTAATTTTTTTTTCTTGTGTTCAAGTCGCAGAATTAGACTACAACGAATATATGGATGCTGCTTTATTTTTTCAATTTCTACCTAACATTGCCCGACATAAAACTAAATGAAATTCATAATACGGAATACTCGTTCGTATTCTTCGTCTCCCCATTTTAAGGAATTATTCAAATATTCAATGTCTCGAATAAGCTCGCAGGCTATGATTTTGACAGCAGGGTTTGATGGTACTTCAAGAAGCACATCGTCGTTGCATGGAATGACATTGTCATCGGTTTGTTCATTATCATTACATCCGATACCATTATTACAATTTAATCTTCACTTACCTTCATATACCTCACAATCATTGCATGAGAATAACGGAATATTGGCTATTCATTTACTACCGCCCACACCTAAGGCTGTACGACTTGGAAGAATATTTGCCAGTGGAGTAAAACGAGAGATTATAAAGTCAAAGTTCACATATCTCGATACAACTGCCCAGGAGTTAAAAGATGGTGATGTTTTCCACGAGATGACTACGCCATTCAATAATATTTCAAATGAAGATTGGAAAGAATACAACTTCACAGACACATTGAGTCTACCTATTATCAATGAAGCCGAAAGGGTATTTATATGCCGAAAACGTAGGGTATTTGAGATTGATTCCCATGAAATTTGGGCAGTAGAGGTGTTGAATATCATAAGTCCTAATCATCGGTATAATATCGCCGATAATGATGATAAGACAGGAGGATTGCTTTATTTTGATAGAAGTTTCCATAGAGTTGGTAAAGCGCTAGGTGAAAGCTAGACACCATAAATCTTTAGTTACGGCATAGAAAAACCATACTATAGTTTATTTATTTGTTATAAATATTTATTCACTATTTGAAATCATATCATCACTATCAACAGTGTTACCACCCAATAAGAAATCTTCAAATTCTTTTTGTAAATCAGCTGTTTCATTTATCACCTTTGGTAAAATAATATCATACTTCTCCTGAACCTTTCTATTCCTTCTATGAAGCTTACCAATAACACCATTCTTTTTTAAGCTCTTGATGTCATTAGATAGTTTTTGCAACTCCTCAATTCTGGTTTGTTTCTTAGCAATCAATTTATTTTCTCTCGTCGAATAATGCAGTTTTTCAAATTCGATGTGTTTTAATCTTGATCTATAGTCATTCATAGAATGTTCGTATTCATTAATGAACTGATTCAAAATTTTGATGTCACTTTGCAATTTTGCTTCCTCAATCTTGAAATTCGATTCACTCTCTTGTTGGGATGAGTAGGTACTTTGTAATTCATTTTTTAGATCACGTATTTCATTCTCTAATTGAATAACCGAATGTTGCAAACCTTTTAATTTACCTGAAACTCTTCCGTCATTAGCTTGTTTGTTGCCATACTTTGAAATCTTATTTTTCAAATTATCTATGTCTTTCCTTATGTCAGATATTTTTTTATTTTCTTCTTTCTTGAGTTTTCTAAATTTGACTCTAAATTGATTTAAATTTTCAATTGTAGAAATCAAGCTAGATTGTACAGTCATCAATGAAGTAATTTCAGGCGATTTATTTAATATAGTTTTGGGGCTTGATGAAACAGTATTAACGATAAAATGTGCTATGGGGCAGTCGTCCTTGTCTTTTCCATAAAGATCAATTTCATATTGAAATAATGGTGTTAGACCATACACGCAAATGAAAATAACCTTCTCACTTCCAACCAATCCTTCATAAATTTCCATATGAGCCCAACAAACAGCATTGACTTTAATTATGAGACCATTCAAGTCATGAACTATCTTTTCGAAATTATCTATTTCTAAAACTTTAAAAATAACTCTCGTGTCATCAATAAACGCAGTGGAACAAGCGATTTCGAATGATTTATTTCCCGAGGTGATAAATTTGCCACCATTATTTTTACATTTCGTAGTTTTACCAGCAAACAAGCTTGGTTTTTTAAACATTGCTTTGCATGCGGCAAGAACACCCCAGAAAGGTTGAGTAGACGTGACATTAACAAGGCTCTTGTCAATGATTGTAGTGGAGTTCGGTGTAGAATGAGTTTGATTTTGAATCTGACCATGATTTTGAATCTGTTTATATATTTTTGGCGATGGATAGTCAGCTAGATTCACCAATTTTTGTGATTTTAGAGTAAAATTGGAGTTTGGTAATTTATTCGTAAATGGTGTAATACAGAATGTTTGAAAGTTTTCTGCAGCAGTGGATGAAAACTTTGATTTAGATAATCCATCATTCTTAGTGCGTGGCGAGGAATTCGAAATAGAACTGGATATATCAACTTCAAGTATGTCATCTCTGCGCTGTTCGACATTTACTACTATAGGTGATGTATCTAAAGTAGTTGACAGTTCACTTAATGATGAGGTAGGAAAATTTCCAATGGGGTTTGATGTAGGTATACTTTTGGATAAATAATTCCTTTTAAAATCAATAGGTACGTTTGGTGTTAAATTTGATAAATGATCTAGTGTCTTGGAATAACGTTTTAACAAAAAAGTCTTTTTCAAAATAGGGGAGATAGTTAAAATAATGACATGGATGCATAGGACTAAATAGACATAATTCAATATCATTAAAAGGGTCGTCAAACTTCTTGCTATAATCGAAAGTGACGTATCTTTCAATTTTAAATTGTATGTTAATAAATGCATTATAATTTTGTATGACCAATTGTGAATAACAGAATGATCTTTGTAATGACCACTACTTAAAAAATGCAGTAATTTATTATCTGAAAAGTTATATTTGGGTAGATTCTTAGAGCCATAAAAAATTCTCGAAGTCAATAAAAACGGTGATGCTGTTTTGAAAAGCTGGGAAAATAAATTTGTATGAGCGTCAGGATTGAATATCAAAATAGGTTGTTTAATAAAAAGTCTTATATCACAGGCAATATTCGAAAACAAACATTGAATTTGATCCACATCTATAACTAATAACCAATTCTGCATTAAATAACTGATGTATAAGACTGTAATGAAACAAACAAAAGCATTCCAAATATGATCATTAAAATACTTGTTTTCGGATTGAGCTCTATTGCTTGGATTGAGCCTTTTATTATTAATGGTTGTTGTTGTTGTAGTATTAGTATTAGTTGTAGATGTGATCCATGTAATGGTTGTTGAATTTGTCGTCGACGATCCTATCAACTCCGATGCTATAATTGACTTAGCAAATATAGATAAATATTGAAGCCATCTTCTAGGAAAAAAATAATGAATAGTTAACAATATGATTGCATTTATGGAAAACGCTTGTAATGCAGATCCAATCAACTTTGACTTGTAGTTTAAATTCTTTCTCGAAAATTCGTAATTATCTGACCTTCCATTGTAGAAATCTTCATGGTATTGATTTTTTCGTAACAAATGTTTGACTATTAGCTTTCCACCAAGAAATTTGGTACTGCCGGACAAAATATAAGTTATCAATATTATACAAGAAATTGATTGCGGTAATGCTAACAATATGAATATCAATGCCGTGATATCCCTTATTGAGGTAGGTGGCAATACTGCTGTCGATGAAATACTTTCTGACAGTAAACCTGGAGCCACAGGATGCGCTTTAATTTGATGACCAGCTGCATCCATACTTGAGAAATTTTTGTCACTCTAATTAAAGGTAACCTTCTGATTTAAACACAACAAAACGAAAAAAAAAAATATAACTCGAAAACACAAAGTATATGTATAAATACTCTGATAATCAAATAATCTCCTGATAATCTTAGTAGCTAATAAGATTTTACGTTTGAATTGGTAGATATGCTTAAAGGTATTCGAAGTATTTTTTCAATGGTTGATTTGATCCAAAGCACACGACCATTGTCTTGTACTACCATTTGCAACAATTTATATAAATATACAGACATTCAAACAGGGTAATTGATATAACAAGTCCGATAAAACTTCAAGAACTACACGATAAGAGATCAAGTTTTATTTTTTTTTTTCAAAACTCTTTCATAGGTAAAATGGATTTTCTAATGCATAGATAAGAAAAGATGTATAATCGCAGGTAAAAAAAACAAAAAAAAAAACAAATTAGGGTTTTTCAAATACCGAGTTTAAATCTCTAGATAATAGACAAGTTAATCGTCTACGCCTACAGATGCTTGGATAACAAGTATCACTTCATTCATTAGATTCTTTCGTAGTATTTATCAAAAGTTGCAGCCATAATCAAAAATTTTAAGACCACAGAACCTCTGATCTAAACCACGTTGAACTCTAATTATCATTAAGAATCTGTGTATATTTCGCCCAAAAGAGTTTTCCGAAGGTAATGAACTATAGTATACAAACAGAACAAAAAAAACAATTTTGGAACGAAAACCCTTTTCCTCTGTAATGCTCTATAATGCTCAGGCTCGGAAGGCTTCTTTCTCCTAAAACATTTGAGATATAATCCTTGATAAATCTCTTGAAGGAGTAAATAAATTATAGATTTATTTTCGATGAGGGAATCATATGCATCTTTGGCTATCTATATAATTCGTTGGCACTGGGAAAATTCAGGGTGTGAAACATAGATCGGTAACAATATTTGAATAGTGAGATCCACTGCAATATTTTTGCTATATCACAATATGATTAGATATCTACCTATCATGTGCCATTGTGTAGAACCAAAACTGGAATAAAACTGAAATATATGAGAAGCAAAACAGTTTAGAATTCACTACCGCTATCCACGGTTTTAAATTTTTATAGTATACACAAAAAACAGATGCTGAGTTTTGTTAGTTGTAGTAGCTGACTAATGAAAGTAAGCTTAAGCTCAAGTTAACATTTCCGTTGAAAGATAAACATATTTTCCCTCTTCTTGATGAAATTTTGTGATTTTTAGAAAAAATCCTATGCATGTTAATTATAGGAAGTGAATTGTCAAACGAAATAAAAGGATCGTTTAATGTGCTATCAAAGTTTAAAACAAAACCACTTTCTTGAACTAGGTCTTTATTTTCTGTATATTTCGATTCGAAAATCAACTTGATGACATTTTGTTCATAAATTTGGGGAATAATATTGGCAATATCCGGCAAAAGATTAACTTTCATTTCCACATATTTATCATTTTTAAATCTGAATTTTTGGGGGATATATTTTCGCCATTGATTCGTTTTGACGATGTAATCAACGTAGCGTTGATTTTTAAGTATATAATGTGATGGATGAAGTGATGAGTTTTGTTCTGGTTTATTAATTAGAGGCAAAAGAAAATAGTCATCATGTGATGACTCTAATGATGAAACTGATGTAGGTTTGGGATCAGTATCAACCACTATTTGTACCATTTGGCCTTTGGGAAATCGAATTCTTGAACCATCCATTCTGGTTTCGGTTAGGATTTGGGCAAATGGATTCGAGTTAATTGAATTGGTGTCATAATATGAAGTCTGATAAAATTCGGAAGAATGAAATTTATTATTTTTTAACCATTTCACTGGATTAATAAGTAACGGATGGTTAATACATGCTTTTGTCATAATATGGTTAAATCTAAAACCTGATTAATTGAGCCAAATTTTTTTTTAAATTCTTCTAGTCGCAAAATGTTTCATTTGAAGTAAGAAATGCTTAATATTGTTTCAAACATGTAATGTATCTAATTTACATTTTTGACGTGGAACAACTATACATTAATTTCAAAGGATAATCTGGTGTAATCATCTGGATCCTCTCCAAGGATATGGAGTAATAGGCATCATTGAAACATGCTCAATGTTTAATTTGGTTATAAATATAGCAGGTTATCCGTCTTGTAAGAAGCAACAGAATTTAATAACTCTTTACAAGGGATACTCACAATGTCCAATATCATCTTAAAATTTTTTGTCTTATTAATTATTGGCTTGAACGTTGTCGAAGGAATTCCAATAGGTGCAAAAAGAGAAATGATAACAGTCTATAAAACGTTTATTGAGACTATTACAGTAGATGTCGCTACTCAAAATAGAGCTAATATTCATATAGCGAATTATCAGAAAGATACCCCATCCGAAACTTCGAAAAGCTTATCAACAAAGTATATTACGAATCCTTCAACAACTAGCTCAGCAGCTGCGAATTTGTTGACTGCGAGCGTTAGTTCTTCAGTCATTTCGGCAAAAAGCCAGACAGAATCTGAAAAACGTGAATCGTCAACAGATGGAACCTCTAGTATAAGTACCAATTACATAAGAGCCGATGACTCTCAATTGACGATAAATAAAGTTTGGAATAGGTTTTGGCTGCAAGATAAACAACAATGGAACGATGATGATAAAATCTGCGACGATGGACAATTCTCCGAACCTGTGGTCTGGGATCAAGCAGTTGTAGGAAGGGCTGTAACGAATTCAAAGAACATTGAAAGAATTGAGAAAGTTGCAAACGCGATTAACCAATATAAGAATAAAGAACTTGGTGTCTACTCCGCGACAACTGCGGGAGATAATGATATTTATAATGATGACAATGCGCAGTTGGTATGGGTTTTCGTTGATGGGTATAAAGCTACAGGCAATGAAAATCATTTGGAAACAGCAAACGAAATAATGCTGTTTTTAATGACACAATGGAATAGTCAGGGGAAAGGTGGAGTGATCTGGAAGTATAAAGCAAATTATATTGCTTCAATATCAACCGTGGAAGCTGCGTTGGCTGCAATTCGATTGTATACAGTAACATCAGACCCAGAATTGCTTAAGTTTACTGAGGATTGTATGGAATTCATGTTTAAATATTTCCAGGACACTGATAAGCTATTTTTTGATGGTCTAAATAAGAATAACTACGAGGATATTAACAAAGGGAAATTATCGTACACTGTAGGGTGTGCACTTAGCACATTATCTTATTTAAGTCATTATAGTTCTAAACGTGGCTGGAAATCGAAGGCCATAGAATTAGCTGATGCCGCCATGAATCAAAACGGTGCATTATATAATGGAAATTTAATTTGGAATAATCAACTAAAATACATTCATTTATTATACGCCGGATACGTTGACTTACTAACTTTAACAGACTGGGAGCCTGAGTTTCAAGCGTATAAACAAGAGTTGTTACGTCAATGCTCATTAATGATTGAATTCTTACAAGATCCTGAAGACAAGTCATTATATTTTAACCTGGCAACAGAGGCTACAAAGAAAATGTTCCAAAAATATGAAATAACATTCAAAGAAGACAATACATTTGAACAAAACAAAGCAATTTATTGTGATAACAATATAATTAAACCTGCAAAGAAATCATTAATAGACAATGGGTCTGTTGCACAAATTTTATATGAAGTAACCCGTATAATTTAATCGTACACAGTATTATAAATCAACTTATCACTCTAGAGCTGTGTGGAAACCTTTACCAGAATAAATGTTTAGCCAATCTTTCAGATAAGGTAGGTGAGCCTGTTTTGATCTAACAGTATTTACGCCCACTGCAAGTTTGAAAATCGTCTTCTGTTTCACCAGATCTATGAGAAACTATCACCACATACAAGTTGGGTAGCTTTCGTTGATTTAGTGAGTGTACCAATTTTGTTTATCTATAGAAATAATGCATTGGTAGCCTCGTTCTCGATCGCTTTGGTAAAAAAAATTTAATTAATGCTTGCTAAATCATTGCCAACAATCTGTATTTTGGAGGTCAACATATGTAAAAAACTGGCCTACGCCTACCAATTATCTTTTAAAAATGAGTCCTGGATAGAAATAATTGGATATGTATTGATTAGCTTTCGCATAAATCAGCCAACCATTTTGACTTGTCTCAACTTGGGTTCTCGAAATCTAAACCGTACTTTCCATCTTTAAAAAGTTCAGATGATGATGTACTTAAAGTAATATCGAGACGCCCTTGTAACCAGCTCGTTCAATATAACTCATGATCAAATCAAGAGCTTCTTTACCTTAATCACAAACGTTCCAGCCGATTGTCCATATTTATTCTTGGTTAGGGAAGTTTGGTGATGGCAGACCTTAGACCCAATTCTTAATGCGCCTGAGTGCATCAGTGCAAAAATATATCAAGAGATGAATGACATTCTATTCTGGTTCGAAATAAGGGCAAGCTGAGAATACTTGTTACGACACAAGAAATACAAAATCAAGTCATTGAATAATACTTTTTATTGACAACAAAATAACCAACCTTAAAGTAAATAAAGTTGTAACTTAATGGAACAATAATCTCTCTTACGTATTCTCTTAATCAGTTTTCTCAGTTTTGTAAAAATATAGGATTTGCCATTCTGAACTACAATGAGTGATGTTCTACGTAGATCTTTAATTCAGATTGAAGCTCACAGTTAACAATTTTTCGAAAGCTTTTCGTGGTGATCCTTGAATTGAAACCTCACCACAGTATCCATAGCCTAATTTATCAAAAACTCTAAGCATACCAATATTGTCAAAATTTGTATCAGCTCTAATGCTATAAATCTGGTTTGAAAGAGCATATTCTTCTATACAACTCAACATCTTCTGAGCTAAGCCTTTTCTTAAATATTTTTCCGAAACAGCAACACGATGATACACCACAAAATTATTTTCAGATAACCAATTACCTTCTATATTTGCATAAGCAGGTTCGTCATTAATAAGTATGGCGCAATATCCCACAATACTATTACTGTGGTTGAGTACATAACCAATTCTATTCTCTATGTCTGCTTTTATTACAGATGGATTTGGATATCCATTTTGCCATTGATCACTTCCAGCATCTTTTCGACGTTGAATTGCATCTTTTATGATTTTCCAAATTGGAGCTAAATCTTCCAAATTAGCTTGTCTGAAAGAATATTCCATATATTGATTTTTATCGTTAATAGTTTAAAAGGTTTATTGATGAAATAATGAAATATTGAATAAATTCATTCTTAAAATTTATTACTCAAAAAAAAAAAGTGCACAAATCTTCCTTTAATTAAAGATGCAATAGCCTTTCCAAAATTAGATAAAAATAAGGAACTTCTTAATACAGAATAAACTCTATAAATATTTAAAAATATATTATTTTATTCGATTAAAATTGAAAATCCTAATCAGCTTTGTTGCTGGTTGAAGAATTAGTGCCATATTTTTTTGATCTCAGATAACACCAAATAAGCGTAACAATACTGCCACAAATCAAACATAATATGCTGGATACTAATGGAAAAGACCAATTGGATTCAACATCATTTCGGAGTATTCTAAATGGCGTTAAGCGAATGAGAGAACAGTATAATGTGGCTGACTCTGAGAGTATATCTGACCCACAACTAGAGCGACACACCCAAACAGTTAACGTAACGCAAGAACAAAGTACAGAAATAAATATAGGAAATACAGGTACAAGTGTTAAAAATAAAGAGTCAAAAGATAAAAGTCAAAGTCCACATTGTGAAATTAAAGCGACAACTGGGGGATTGAATAGTAGGAGCAATACCCCGAATAATAATCATCATAATATTAGAACAAATACAAGGGCGAATGATGTACAAATGTATTCCGCAGTTCAGGTATCACAATCTCAAAAAGGGAACCCATTATTGACGAATTCCTTAATGAAAAGTATTCCCTGGTCGTATAATGGATCAATACTTTCAGATTATTATATTAACCCAACATTGCAAATTTTATTTCTTTCACTAAAGTACCACAAGCTACACCCTGAATACATATGGCAAAGGTTAAGGAAGTTAAATAAAGGGTCTACAATAGTAAATACATCCAACGATAGGGTGCTTAGACTACTACTAGTTGTTGTTGATATTGACTCCCACCAGGAAATATTACGCAAATTACTGAGTTTGTGTATTAAGCAAGATTTATCATTAGTGTTAGCCTGGTCATTTGAAGAAGCAGGAAACTATATTGGTTTTTGTAAGCAGTATGAATTATCATCTTCTAAAGTAAAATCCGCAATTAAGGGTACTAAAAGTTTAGAGTATCAGGCATGCGTTGTGGATACAATTACTGGAATAAGAGCTGTAAATAAAACCGATTCAGTTAAGTTGCTAGCAAATTGCGGATCGGTGAAGAACATTGTTTTACAAAGTTGCAAAGAGAACGACGAAGAATTGAGTAATATACAAGGCTTGGGATCAAGGAAATTACAAAACATGAGGTCTGTTTTTCTGGAACCATTCATATATAATAAAGAATACTACTAAATAATAACTAAGCGTATTATTCACAGTAAACATGATAATGAATCTCAAATGGGATGCAAAGCCTAGTCTTAAGTCACATTTCACGAGTTATATATTTCTAAATTAAACTAACATTATTTTACAATACACAACCGCCCTTTTTCTATTAAACAAGTATGGTCATGTATAAGTTTGCTTTTTCAAACACATCATTGTTGTTGTTTCTGTTGTTTTTCATATTCAATCATCTTATTTCTTAACACTAAATTAATGCTATTCAATATTTCATTCTTTTGAACCAATATTTCTTTAAGCTTCTTAGAGTCACCATTCAACTTTTCAATTTTGCTTTCATAGACAGATCTAGTTTCTTTAGCCAGCTTGTTAACATAATATCCGGTACCTATATCAACTAAGTATTCATCCTTTTTAGCAATCTTACCAGGTAAATACAAGGAGCTAGTCATAGGAACTAATAGTTCAGTTGCGTTTGAACTTTCCATATTATCAACGCTATTAATACATTCTTTCAATCTTGATTGTGCTGTTTGTAAGGCCTGTAATGATTGGGTGAAATGGTTAATTTCTTGTTCCGTAGATTTACGAAATTCAATGATTTGCTGAGGTTGAAGTTGAGTCAAATCTATCTTCCTCTGTTGCCCTGATGTCATAACTGTTATCTACGTATAGGGAATGTTTGATACTATTAGATTGGTAATATAGTTGACAACGAAAAATTTCGATCTGGGCTTTATTTTTGTGATCTCACAAAATTTTATCTTACGACTAAAGAGTGATATTATTGATTCAACTACCATGGGTAATGATGGCGGTACTATAGCCAGTAGACAAGACATATTATCATTACATTCGTACGGAAAGAATGGTGGGAATGAGAAAATAGAAATAGCCGATGATAATGAAAGCTCCACTTTAGTGACATGTGCCTTATCATCATTACCATTATTTAGTCCGGAAAAACCTCCAATTGTAGGTGATTATAATGGAAAATTATATTTAAAGGAAAAAGCACTCGAATACATTATTAAACAAAAGTCAAAAGATAGTGATTCTTCCAAAAAGAACGCTGCTAAAAGTAATATATCTTCCCGTTTTAGCCATATACGATCAATGAACGATCTTGTTGATGTACATATTAAATGGAGGGTTAATGAAGATCTCGCAGGCGCAAACATTGAATGCCCTATAGCAAAAGAACTGAAAAATAGTAATACAGTCTACGCATATTTACGTCCCTGTGGGTGTGTTCTATCATTCAAGTTTTTAGAAGGGTTCATGAAATACTTTAAAAAAAGTGATAATAAACCAGAAAGTATGCTAAAGGAAATAGACTGTCCTAATTGTGGTAAATCGTTTTGTTTCAAGTATGATGTTGTCATTTTAAACCCACTAGACATTGCACAATACACAGAATTTAACCAGAGAAGCTTGATATACTTGCAAGAATATTTACAACTAACTCATTCTAAGAATCCAATGAAGAACAAGAAGAAACGTAATGATGGATCACAGGCAGATGGCACGTCTACTTCTTGTTCGAAGAAAAAGAAAAGGGTTTCTGATCTAAATAATGCCAGCTTATCCAAAAATACTAAACTCTAAAATGATATTTATATATGATTTTTATTAGTTAGCATACATACATATACGAGAATATTTGTGACAACTAACAACCAAACTATGTACAAACATTCAACAATGTTGAATATAAAACCATCCCTCCTAATTCATTAGGTAGAATGTGATATTTTTTTTTAAAAAACACCCGATTCAAATTACCTGTACTTATTTATCTTCTTCCGTTGATGTAGTACGAGACTGATCGTATTGTTCTTTCAGGAAAGTTAATTTATTTTTATTCATCTTAGCAAAGTCAGAGTTTGCGTATACATTGAAAGTTACACTTCCGAGGCCGACAACGCAAATACCAACTAACCCAAGTACAGTACCTCTATGTATCATGTCAGTAAGGCGAACGCTAAACAGGATTTTTGACGATGCCATTGTTGTAGTAGTTATTAATCTAGTAGGAGAGTATATTGAAAACAAGTTTGCATTTATATCCTTTTCTAAAAAAATGAGTTGACTTTATAACGAGATTACATAATCAATATAATACATACATAATACTTATCTAAAGCAAGTATTTTAACCATTTGCTGTTAACAAGACCACTTTCGATGAGCCCTGGATTAGAATAAATTAAGCCTGGTAGCCAGTGACTGTTGTAGATTCTAAATAAATCCTGTAACTCATCAGATTCTTTGGTATCAAAAACTTCGCTTATAATATAGTCTAATAGGTCATGACTGATTTGATTTATAGGAGTAACTTCATTCAGGTCCCTTCTTAAACGTGAAGAGTGAGATAATAATGCTTCAGATATATTGTTTAAATTATGTTGGAATTTGTCAATATCTATATGGCCGATTGGTAAAATTTTCGAATCCGCGTTTAAGGTTGCGTCTGAGTTTGATATTGGTTTTTGTCTTAATGCTTCGTAGTTCCCTATATCAATATTAACCACAAACTGCCTTGGTTGAATTCCTTTGATAATAAACTTTTTCTTTGGCGGTTGTTCCATTGATTCTGGATTCAAATTCACAACCATAGCTTCGGAATTCGGAAATGCAGAATTCACATTTTTTATGAAATCAACTGCTGGTAATAATGGTGGCCATTCGGGATTTGGTTGCGTCTTGGATGTTTGCCACACTTCTTCAAATTGTCTCTCATATGCCTTCCATAAGGAGATTTGGGTGACTTCTCCAGGAATTACATCAGCAGAGTCCGATATAACATTTGCTTCATTACCTTTTGAAAATGGTTCATAACAACAGCGTAACCAGGTAGTTGCCCTCAAAGGTTCAGGAAACTTAACAATAATATCATACAACTGCTTTGATAACAGAGGTAACACTGTTGGTACATTTATGTATTGTGATCGTTTAGTTAAACTTAATGGTGGCATGTCAGGGATCTTTGAAGGATCATTAAATGATAAATTTGAAACAATTAAGATCGGCAACTCCTTTATTAAAGTTTGATAGATCGCTTTTGAAGACTTGATTTGTAAGAGCTTTCTCAACCTATAGGATTGGGAATCCTTAATTGAATTTGGATATGAAGGATGAAGGGCTTCTGAAGACAAATATTGCTTAAGGAATTCCAAGGTTGCAATTGTAAGTTCATTGTCTGCTATCAACAAGCAGAAAACAAAGTTTTCAAGATGGTGTTCTTCAATAGCGTCAATACAATTATTTGGGGTTTTGCTCAACTCTTCTTCCTCCTCTTCCTCTTGTTTATCGTTATTATCACCCTCATTGGACCTGTTAGTTGTATCTTTAATAAATAGCAAGTGAGATAAAACCCTCATGGTATTAATTAATAAATATTTGTCTTTTGTATGTGTGGAAGCAAATAATAATTGGTTGAATAAAGGGTCATTCTTAGTATTATCAATATAGTAGCAACTTAATGGCTCGAGTAAGTCTATCAAGTAGTTGAATCCCTCCCTAAGTTGATTGTGGAATTGGATCAAGTGATGGGATCTAATATCTCCTACATAGAACCAATGAATGAATATCTTCAATACTTCATTGAGGTGTTTTTTCAACAACTTCAATTGTGACAAATACTGTTGGTTAACTAAGTCTTGTGCCAAATTTCTTAATGAAAGCAACGAGTCAAGACTCAACAGCATTTCACCCTGGGTTATCGTCAGTTCCTTTTTGTCGAGCATCTTTTGAAATGGTTTGATGAAATACCCAATCAATTCATGGGCCAAGTATGGTGTTTTTTCAAAGTTAACTAAGTTGGGTGATGTGCACGAAATTTGCGATAACGAGGTCAATGCCCATTCTATCTCTTCTTTGATTCCCGATTTCAAAGACATGATTATACGAGTCATCATTTCCGGTCCTTGATGCCCACTTCCAATTAAGTTATGTTGTAAATAGCCGCCCACAGTTCCATTAGCCAGAATGGCCAATGTTTTTCTTGTAGATAATATGCTGAGTGGTACTGGAGTAGGGTCCATACTTATTCTCTGCTAATAGCTGGTTGATTGTAATAGCTCAGTATGTAGTAAATAGTTTTTTTGATCAAAAATTCAAACACGTAATTTAACCTGTAAATTTAGCTGGACTGAAACTGTAAAAATTTACAATCTCAACACCACTTAAACTGTAAAAGAAGGTAGCAATTTCTATACTCAAACTTTGATAATGATGCTATAATAAAATTATAAGTCAGTATATTGTAGCAGTAATGCTTTGAATACGTATAAAATATCCACTGGAAAGTTTTTTAAGAAGTTGAATAGAAAGCTTCAAATTAGATGGAATATAGACGTTATTTTCTGTAATATTCGCCTATTTAATCTACACAAATTCTTATCCCAGAACGTTAAATTTGCCGTAAATTAGCCCAAATATCGTTTAGAGGGAAACAAACAGAATGTTTTTTTCAGTTTATGGTTTTCGAGTTGAATTGAAACTTCAAATCCAAAGAACCCCGAGGATAGAGTTAACTGCAAAGATGTCGCAATGTCGTACTATGACCAGAGCCGTATCTCGGATAGATAAAACCACAAATGATCACTAATGGTTTACTTAAAAAAAGACTTCATTTCTTTTCTAGATTACTTAGAATATAATAGTTTGGGTTACAATTTTTACGAAATCTTAAACAAAGTTGCTAATTAGGAGACAATGCAATTGACCACCTTGTTGAACTTGTTGATGGTGACATCGACTATAGATGCCCTATCTTTCGGGTTTCCCTCAATTGATGAGATTAAACAATCTGCTTTCAAAATAGATACTGGAAAGGATACAATGGACCATGAAATACCAAGTAGGTTAGATTTTTTGGGCGAGCAACGTAAGAAGTTAGGCAATATCAAAGAAAGCTTCAATGAAGATGTGGTTTCTGCGTGGGCTGAAATGCAGAAGAAATTGACCCCTCAGAGCTTACAGAAGAAAATTGACGACTATAACTCTCAATTTAAGGTTTCTTCTAGAAACATGAATAATAGGGTTAAGGAGACGTTCAAGACATTTTCAACAGAAGACCAATTTGAAATGTTGTCGATCGACAAATATGCGGACCACACGTTGAGAATTAAGAAGACCAACCTGGAAATTCTTGGTTTGGATACAGTTAACCAATATACAGGGTATTTGGATGTGAATGATTTAGATAAACACTTTTTTTACTGGTTTTTTGAGTCCCGGAATGACCCTGCAAACGATCCTGTTATCTTGTGGTTAAACGGCGGGCCTGGTTGTTCATCTGCGACAGGTTTATTTTTCGAATTGGGTCCCTCACTGATCAATTCCACTTTACAGCCGGTATACAACCCATTCTCATGGAATTCCAACGCATCTGTAATCTTTTTGGATCAACCAGTGGGAGTTGGATATTCTTATACAAAAGGAGAAGAGGTCAAAAGCACGGCATCTGCTGCCAAAGACGTTTTCATTTTTTTGGAATTGTTCTTCCAGAAATTTCCAAAATTTGTGAAGAATCCATTTCATATTGCTGGTGAATCGTATGCTGGTCATTACATCCCAAGTTTTGCCAGCGAAATCATCAATCATGCTGATCGGTCTTTTGATTTAAGTTCTATATTGATTGGAAACGGTATTACTGACTCCCTAATCCAGTCGGCATATTATAAGCCAATGGCTTGCGGCGAAGGTGGATACAAACAAGTTATTAGTGATGAACAATGTGCACAAATGGAAAGGGATTATCCTAGATGTGCTGCATTGACAAAGATTTGTTATGATGCCCCCAGTGCCTTGACGTGCATTCCTGCCACCTTTTATTGCGATGAGCGATTGTTTGGCCCATACCAGAAGACCGGATTAAATCCATATGATATCAGGTCTCCATGTAAAGGTGAACTATGCTATGAAGATATGAACTATATTGATCAATACTTAAACTTGGACTTTGTTAAGAACGCAGTGGGTGCATCGAATATCGAGATGTATAACAGTTGCGATGATACAGTATTCAGGAACTTCTTGTTTAGCGGTGATGGACTGAAGCCATTCCAGCAATATGTTGCGGAGTTGCTCGACAAGGATATCCCTGTATTGATCTATGCCGGTGACAAGGACTTTATCTGCAACTGGCTTGGGAACCACGGATGGTCCGATGCCTTAGAATACACTGGCCATGCAAACTTTGAGCAGAAACCATTACAGCCATGGTACACTTTAGATAAGAAGCTAGCTGGTGAAGTAAAGAACGAGGGTATTTTTACGTTTTTGAGACTCTACGACGCGGGTCATATGGTCCCATATGATCAACCAGCAAATGCCTTGGATATGGTAAATAGATGGATTCAAGGGGATTATTCGTACGGGTATTAAATGTGACACTACGTTCTTAGTTTACGTACAGATTTATATGGTTATTATTCTATCTCGAATGTTGTTAACTAAACATTTTACCTATCAGAACCAATTACGCCACGCTGGGTGCATGCGATGACCTTCCCGAACTTGTAGCCTTTTAATATCTATTTAAAAGTAGGCAATATCTTTACAGCCAAGCATCTAGTAGAGGTCTTAGCCCTAGGAGAATTCATGTGACGATTTCTCGCTTAGCTCACAAAATTTTTCAAAATTTTTTCACATTCGTCCACCGAGCATTCTCTGAATATTTGGTACTAAATAAGAATATTCTTTTTCAATCAATACTTTTCTTCTTATTAACAACTAACTAGATCTACAAGATGGCATCGTATGTATTATCACATTCAAACATACCAGAGTGCTGAATACCACATTGTGAATTAACGATGGGTCTGGCCTGGGATGGATGGAAAAAAAATTCAATTCTTTGTCTTCGACAAAGGTATGCAGTTTAATACCAGTATCATAATATTTGGATTGTGAATTTTGAAGTATCTTAAGATATTGGAACCCAAATCATGTCATACATTTGATAGATTACTGGAGGTGAAAATTCTTGCGATGAGATTAATGAAAATTTTTTCACAAGTATTATGGTCTTGTAATTTACTTCGATCGAAGTTGTTGCTCTGGCATACGAAAGCACGGCAGAAGAAAGCAACATGAACTCTCACACATTGTATGAGGTTTTGTCATTGTCACTCTTGGATATATTGACTTTGATCAAAAAGATGCCAAGGGAAAGCTAGATTATCTTGCAGCTGAATTGAATATATTCCAAAACTCCATTGCCAATGCCTGATATATCTGCTTTCCTCTGAGTTAATTTTGAGTATGGATAAATGTGAAGTAGAATGAATGTGGCTGTTCAGTTCTGCTTCTATATGGACCTTTCCGGCGCATGTAACATTTACCAACCCTACTTATTAGTTCTAAGAGGAAATGCAATGGGTTTATTCAACCCACTAGGTGTGCGTTCTTGAGAACGACAACAAGGACACTACTAACATTTATTAGCTCTTTGAAACCAGAAACTTTAGTCAAGAAATCTAAGGCTCAACAAAAGACCAACGAAGAACGTGCTGCCGCCAAGGTTGCTCGTAAGGCTGTATGTATAATTTAAACACTCGACCTTGTCATACCTTCTGTCTCATAAAACCTCTTAATTATTTTTGAAGATGAAATCAACCATTCGTATTTGACTAGCTACGGCGATGTTGTCGATCAATTAACCATCTTTCGGGACTGAGAAAATATTTAATAATTTTTATTTATGACAATTCAAAGGTTACATCGAATATCAATTTACTAACAATTAATTAGACCAACCAAGAAAAGCGTAAGATTATCTTCGATAGAGCTGCAGCTTACCAAAAGGAATACACTGACGCTGAACGTGCTGTCGTCAAGGCTAAGCGTGACGCTAAGGCGGCTGGTTCTTACTACGTTGATGCTCAACCAAAATTAGCTTTTGTTGTCAGAATCAAGGGTATCAACAAAATTGCACCAAAGCCAAGAAAGGTTTTGCAATTATTAAGATTGACCCAAATTAATGCTGGTGTTTTCGTCAGATTAACTAAGGCTACGTCTGAATTGTTAAAGTTAGCTGAACCATACATTGCCTACGGTTACCCTAACTTATCTACCATTAGACACTTAATCTATAAGAGAGGTCACGGTAAGATTAACAAGCAAAGAATTGCTTTATCTGATAATGCCATCATTGAAGCTAACTTAGGTAAATACGGTATTTTATCTATTGAAGATTTAATTCACGAAATTTACACTGTTGGTCCAAACTTCAAGCAAGCTAACAACTTCTTATGGCCATTCAAGTTATCTAATCCAAACGGTGGTTTCAGAGCTAGAAAGTTCTTCCACTTTATCCAAGGTGGTGACACCGGTAACAGAGAAGAATTTATTAACGCCTTAGTTAAGCAAATGAACTAATTTGATTAGCGTAGATTAATTTTATTTCTGTTCTTGAAAGATGAATTCTTTTAAAGTTTGTTTTTTTGTATACGCATAATAAATTATTAAATATATCTTCAAAATAATTCTGTGTATAATTATTAATTTTCATTACATGTATGGACATACTTATTTTATCTATTTATCCAATCGCTTATTCTATAAACCGAATATTCTAGCCATTCTATCTCTTTCCACCACACAAATGTTGCTTCATTAGAATTAAACCAGTTGTTCAATCCATAATCGTCGTAGACATACTCTTGTAAATCAGTTGCTCCAGATGACCTATTCATATCGAATAAATATATCGTAAAATAAAAAACAAACTTTAAAATATTAAGTATGATAACAGATGTCAAACATAACGTAGCTGCATTAATAAATAAGGTTCCGAAATTTTTTTGATCTTGTTGATACTTGTAAAATAAATAATACTGCTTCACAAACGGTAGGTTTTTTAAAAACTTTTGCAATGAATGGTTACTTGATGGGGCACCGCTTAATTTCAATTTTAACTTTAAATTTTCTACTAGTTTATCTTGTTTATTCATTTCAAGAATTAATTTTTCAATAATAGGCTCATATTTTTGGTCATTGGCTTTATATTTATGTAATTCCTTTTGATGCTTTTCACATAAGCCCTCTAAATGGTGAATAAGCTTCTCGTTTTCTGTATTTTTATTAACTAGTTCTTTCATTATATTTCTATCAGCGTGTGTATTTGGTTTGTTTATGTTTTGTCTCTCTAGCTGAAATTCCAACGTCTCAACGTATTTCGTTAAATTTGTTATATCTATTTCTAGATTTTGTATTTTTCTTAGCTGTGTTCGGTTAGCTGATGAGAGTTGATTGTTTTCATCAGCCACCGTGGAATATTGGGATTCTCTATCATTTATTTGCTGTTCCTTCATTAGAACGCTATTCCTAAGTCCATTAATTTCCTTTCTATCGTATTGTCTGGGTCTCAGGGTTACAGGAGATTGTGGTGGTGATATTATTTGTCTTGATTGAGGCTTTGAGTTATATGTCATCGGCGTTGATGTCGATATAGGCCTAGCTGGTAATTTTACACTATTGTTTTTCATATTATGTGGCGACAATGGTTTTCTGAATGGTTTATCGTTTCGATTGACTGCTTTATGAATATCATACGAAGTAACGCCTCCTCTCTCCACAAGAAATTTTTCCATATCGTTAAAATTAACCAAACGTAATATGAATGGCACCAACTCATGCTTGAACAACTTTAACAGCGGTTTCTCAGAAACCATCTTCTGTAATAACACTTTCTCATTTGTGGTAAGCAACAGTTCTCTACTACTTATCAAGTTTTGTAATTCATTTATAAGGTCAAATGCTTGCGATACATATATAAATTCTTTCGACTTATTCGTTTCAATAGATCTTGACCAAATTATATCTATCAATATATCTATAGGCTGAGTAATGGATCTATTCATCGCTAGTAATATTATGTTTATGTTTATAAGGACGCTCGATTTCTTGTTTACATTTTAACTACGTAAAAATTTAATGATAAACTCGCGTATTGTTAGAAAGATCTACCTAAAACCATACATGATTATTAACTGATCTGGTATTTCGCTTTTTACCTCATACTCTGAGTTACTTTAAACATCATTTCGTGCAGTATTTTCAGAGTTATTTGTCAAAGGTTGTACTTCTATGGAGTTGTTTTCATTTGGTTCTAATTGGCTAGCAAGAAATGGGATTAAGGCCTCCGGTTCAACATCGATCGGTAAACCATATTTAGTTGCTTCTTCACATGCATTATTATCCACTGTATCTTGCGTTGCTATAGGTTGCATATTCTGAATACATGGCGTACCAGGTACATTTTGGCGAGCGCTAGATGTATTTCGATAGTTATTTATCAGGTGTTTGGTAATTTCGTTCATATTATCTTCATGATTATCATTGTGTGAAGCCATCGAATTTATAGTACCATCGATGGGTACAGGTTTTGGAGTTGAAATTTCATTCAGGTGATTTAGTGGACGCAGATGGGAAGCTTTTGAGCCTGTGTGTGATATTTCGGGCTTTACCTGTGTAATTGTTTCATCTAATTTTGGATTGGAAGGATGGTCGTCAATTGGTGTATTATTAATTGTCGATTGGTCTTTTGATTCCTCTATTTTTGTTGAGTCTGTAATTTTATCCTCATTTGCTTCAATTTCAACAGGAGCAGGTATTGGTTTTTGAATTGATAGATCATATTCGAATTTTCTAATAGTGCTAAGTAAATCAGTAAGTAATTCCTCGATCAAAATTCCAGCACCATAAATTTTCCGCAAGAAGAACCGTAAATGATCGATTTTGCTTGCATGTTCTTGACTACTTTGTTTTACTTCATCAATTTCAATATTAAAACCTTTAAATGCTTCTGTGACATCATTATATAATTCCTCCAATTTTGTTAGTTCATTGATAGGATAAACTTTTAGCTTCTTACCTTCAGTGACTAATTGATGAAGTTGACTGTATGTTACTTGTTTTGTCAAAAATTGATCAGTAAATATGCTCGATTCTATTAGCTTACAAATGGGACACGAGTAGTGATCATCATTATCATTATCAGATTCTAATGCGGATTCATTGACACATTGGGTATGATACCATTCATTACACTTATCGCATTCTATCATAGTTCCAGATTCAAATTCACGACATACGCAATATATCTGTTGTTGATTCGAGATCTCTAAAATATCATTGTTATCTTTACAATGAATATGAGACGATGAATTTGTATATGAATCTGATTTTAATGAAAAATTAAAGTCATTTTTATACTCAATTTGTCGTAATTTTTCCACCAAACAATCATTAATGTTGCGTTTTGGATTGATATCATCTGTAACTGTCTTCACTCCTTTAGTATGTACAGTTATAATTTTCAAGTTTTCGAAGGCTTTCCAAACTTTCGATACCCAGTCTTCTCCATTTAATATCTGATTATCAAGTACTTCCAATTGAAATTTCAATTCCGATTCATGAATGAACGTTTGCAATTGTTTCATTTCGTGTAGAGCAAAGTTTCTGTTCGAAAATAAATTATCTTTAAAATCTTTAAATTGGTCAACAAGGTCGCTATTCTGTTTTAAATTTAGAAGTTTTTCGTAATTATCAAGGCAAATAAATAGACGGTCTTTGCCTTGTGCTTTGGACCTACCTTCAAGCTCAGTAATTAATTTATCTAACTCCTCGAAGGAAACCAACTCTGCAGAGGTAAACTTCAAAAATTCCACTAACATACTGTTGAAAACCTCGCTGCTATCGATGATGCAATCAATTATCTTAATTTTTTCAATATCGTGCCTTCCCAATAAATTAACACCTTTATCTCTAAATTTTTTTAAATCTTGTAACGAAAATATATCCTTCTTATCGCTGTATGGATCGCTGCCATTAATAATTTTATCATGCGTATCAATCCATTGTAACCTATCTCTCAATCTTATCAAAAATGTTAGGGAAGGTAATTCAATCCCAAAGGATTGTCCAAGGTTGATTAAGTCATTGAATTCCTGTAAAGAATTACTTTGCTTATTTCTTGAAATAAGCTGGCGACATGCTCTGTCAAAATTCTCAATTTCTACTTTAAACTCTAATATTTGGTCTGTTTCTGAACATGAAAAGTTAAGGGTTGGAATTTTATCAATCAATTTTATTAGTCTTGAGAGAACATCACCATTGGGTCTCTGAAAATCATTATTTGCATTGCCATTCCTAATGCGCTGTTGATGTTTTATAGATAGTATACTCTGACATTCTTCAATAAACTCATTCGCATCATTCACAAACAATCTTAGGTTTTCAATATAATTCTTAAAGGTATTCAATTTAATAGTTTCATAATCTTCCTCCGGTTCATTAGTAGGCTTATTATTGAATATGCTAAAAAAATTTGACGATGATAAAGCCATATAAATCTTTTCACCATCAATGAGTAGACTCTTATAAACTCTCAAAGAAAGCTCAGAATTTTCGTTCATAAGTTTCTCATAATTTTGCATCCAATCATCATAATCAATTGAATACGTATTTAAGATTCTGTAAAACGTCTTTAATTTATCATCAGAGTAGAACAAATGTAATTCCATCTTTAATTGGGAATTACCGATTATTTTGGGAACACTCTTAATATCATAGTCATTTTCAAGTTCACTTAATTCGACATATTCCAAAAATCTAGGTAAAGATAAAATAAAGTTCTGCTTTAATTTCACATCAGTCAAAACCACTTTTGAAGGAAATGTGCTTGCCAAGTCATCATCAGCAATAGACTCTATATCTCCAAATGTCTTGTCATCAATAACAAGTTCTCTTATATGATTAAACTTTTTTCTTACTCGATCCCGCAATTTTAGTTCTTGCTTGTACAATGAATTATACATATGCAAACTTTGTTCATAGATCTCAGCATTAAAAAATACATTATTATTTCCAGATTCATACAATTGTGCTAAATTAATTAATAGTTTGAAAACCAGAAAATTTGGCAAAATTGATTGTTTGTTTAACCATTTTTCGCCTTCGATTGCATAATTAAGCCAGTTTTTTGTAGCAAAATTGACTTCTTCACTCAAGTTTAAACCAAACGATATAGTAGAAGAGTAAGTTTTTGGGAATTTAATGATGAATTCACCAGGCTTTTGAATTGTTGTTGTGAAATTAATGCCATTCTGTTTTAACAATTCAGGTGTTATCATGAATTCTTGGTTGTAATTTAATTTTTCCCTTCTTTGATTTCTATAATCAATAATTTTTTGAAACAATGGATTGGAATGTTGCAATCTCGAATTGTTGTAATCTGGGAACGGACTTATCATGTTTTCCAAGGAATTCAACAACGATTCATATTCAACATTCATGGTATCTTGATCATTATGAAAGTATTTTAATAATGGTTCTATATTCCAGTCGTCATTGTTGACATTAACTCGATCTTTATTTTTATTGTTTACTTCTTTGACTAATTGTTCGAACTTTTCGAAATCCAGCTCAGGTATAAAATACCATTTTTTATAACTTCCGAAGAATTGGTAATTACAGAGTTGCGTGAAATGATCTTCACATTTCCAGTTTTCTGTACTAAATGTCATACCGATATTTAATGTGGGATTAATTAGATCTTGATTATTTGAATCATTTTCTGATAAACCACCTAATAATGAATTTGGTAAAATTGGTAAATTATGTAGATTCCAAGGGTTCAACGACGTTTGAATCAGACTATCGATATAATCAGGTGAGTTGTATGTATTCGTTTCAATATTAGCAGTAGGACTACAATTTTTATAATTATTAACAGTGTTGGTACCATTTGCATTATTTGTTGAACTCATAGTATTTGTAACATTTACGTTTGTCAAGTGATTTTTATAATTAATGAAATCATCACCGATCCTAGCAAAACCTGAGCCATTAATAAATGAAGGTAAATCTGTTCCATTTTCAAGCTCTAACCCGTCATCCCATGTATCAACTTCATCAAAATTAGAATCATTCTCATGTTTCTGTTTTCGTTTCTTATTCATAATAAAAGACCAATATAATTCTTCAAATTTTTCTAAATTAATTATGTTTCTTTCCATAACAGAAATATTTTGGTCATTAAATTGATAAAGAAACTTGTCATTTGAATTCACATTAACTTTATTAAAATGATCTTGATTTTGTTGTATTATATATTCCTGAAATTTTAAGTCTTTCTCCATGAATTGCCTTAAATTATATACCGATGCAAACTTTCCATTCAAATTCAGGCGTGAGTCATCTTGATATATAGACTGGTTATTAATAATTGACTTCAAGCCATGGTTCATTTGGGAAGCAGGAGTTATGGGTGTTGTTGCCGATTCACCGGAATTTTTCTTACGTTTCTTAATAGTGTCAACTTCTCCTTCATTAATTTCTTTACTAATGAACGTATTGGGTTGTTTTACGTCAATGAGATGAGGTGAATTAAGTAAGAACCCTTTTGCTGATTTCAACTTAATCGAGCGTTTAAAATCTTTGGAGGAACCAATGATTAAAGGTGGCTCGACATCCAATCGACTGTTGCCATTCATATATACATGTGATTTATCCTTATTTACGTCATTTGTTTCATTCATTGAATCCACACTTGGAGCCATAACCCCAGCCAATTCATATTTTCTGTTATTTAGGTGAATTTCGAATGGGTATAAAATCCTTAAATAAGAAGACTTCAAGGAACTACTCAAACTTGTCATAATTTTTCCTTTATAACCTAATTCTCTACCTATTTGTGCCCATAATTTTTTATTTACAACTTCAATGAAACCACCTCTAATTAGTACAGATCTGAATAATTTGTATAAATCTAAAGGTCTTTTATCGATCATCGGTAATTTATTTAAGAATGTTGGCAAATTCAGTTTAGGCTTCTTAGAATCAGCTGACAGAGTGGGAGTCGAATCCTTTGTATTTGGATTTGAGTCCGGCGTGGAAGTAGGCACAGCATCAGATGTAGGGAGGATAATTGATTCTTTAGAATTTTCCAGATTATTAACTGGAACATCTGGCAATGAATCCTCCTTCTTATGCTGTAAGTGAAACTTTATTAATTCCTGGTGAAATTTCAATCTATTTTCTAATTCATTATTAGTGGAATTGTTTAACAACTTATTAGTTTGGAACCAGAACAAATCGGAATTTATTTGGAAGTTTGATTTAAATGAGTTTTCAGTATTCTCTGGTATTACAAGTTTAATTGCACCATATTTTGCTCCCATATCATGTACACTGTCAATAAATTTTATAGGATCTTGAAACTGGGTATCATTAAGCTGAAAGATAGGAATAGAATCTGTCAAAGGGATGTCTGAAAGAGTGATTTTATTTTGTAAATGAAAGAAATCAATGGGAAAATTAGCCTTCGTTTTTTGTTGGGGTGAATTAAATGGGTTGTAGTTTATATTATTCAATTGATTGTTTACCAAGATTTGTTTATTATCCTTCACATGGTTATAAACCCGCAAATCTGGCAAGCTTGGGTTATTGGAAAACCGTGAAGATCTCGGGAATCTATTCTTATCCTCATCTGTCATAATTCATATGGTTAAGTAGATCTACAAAAAAATTCCTCTTGACGTATTCTATGTAATTTAATTATATCGCGACATGAAGTACTACAGTTATAAAAATGTCGCAATATTTTACAATGAGTTTATTCTACCATGACTTAATAGTAATGATAATACAAGAAGAATGAGCTTAGTAATGCATCCTGGGTTTATTTCCATTCATTGCAGTAAACATAATGTTTATCTATTTGTAATAAAATTAAGAATTAATACCTGGACTGTTGCTATTACTTAACATATAGCATTGGACTGTATTTTTAAACATCGTAACACTTAACTGGAGTTGAAGAAAGACAAAGGAATACAAGACATGAATCCGAAATTGAGACCAATGCTCAGCCAACAAGAAACCTAGCGCCTACTTTACTATATATGGTCAACTTAAGCAATATTAATATTATAACCTATTTTTGGACAGAATAATTCCCAAACGATACTACAGCATAAAATCCAAAGGAAATATGAATTAAAATTATAAATTACCGAACACAAATATAAATCCAGAAAACTAAATCATTACGATTAGAAAATAAACATTGTATTAGAGAAGATTAAAAAGGACACTTTAAAAAAGTAGCTAAGTCTATCACACTTATAATAAAGCAGCGGCAACAGCAGCGACACCAGCGAAAGCACCGGCAACGTTTCTGGCAGCAGCACCTTCGAAAGAGGTGACAGCTGGAGCAGAAGAAACTGGGGAAGTAGATTCTGGAGCAACAGTGGTTGGAGCCATGGTGGTTTCTTCTTCACAGGTGTCACAGACGGTTTCGGTCATGGTGGATGGAGCCTTGGTGGTTTGTTCTTCACAGGTTTCACAAACGGTTTCGGTCATGGTAGATGGAGCCATGGTGGTTTGTTCTTCACAGGTGTCACAGACAGTTTCGGTGGCAGTGGTCATGTCAGTGTAGGTGGTTGGGACAACACATTCACCGGTAACAGTTAAAGTGGTAGCTTCAGTGACGGTGATAGCAGTTGGGTGACACATGTCTTCTTCACACTTGGTGACGGTGACGACAGTGGAGTATGGACAGTAGGTGGTGTAGTCAGTAACGGTGACGTCAGTGGTGACGGTGGTACCGTTAGAGTAAGCAGCCATGGTGGAACCAGCTAATAAAGCAGAAGCGAAAACAGTGGAGTATTGCATTTTGTATGTAAGCGAATGAATTAAATATATAAGATATATGTATAATAAAGAAAACTAAAATATCTATCTGGAAAGGATTTGTCCCCGTTTATATACTTTTTCCCTCATTAATTCTTCGAAAATTTTGTATGCTTTTCGACATGTTATTTTTTTTCGGAGGTCGAATTACGGTTTTGGGTAATTCTGACTATGCTTAGCCATAAAAAACGAGATTCATAATAAACCAGGTAAATTTCAGAATTTTAACAAGTGCTTACGTAACTGAAATTTCGAGTTCTATTGTACTTACAATCGTCGATGGAATCCGCCAGACAAAAGAGGATGCCCTATGAAATTAGCAACCTTCTACAGTATATTCACGGAATTTACCTCAACTCGATTGGACTATCACGCAATGTACATCTGGCCGTAAAACGGTGCTCCCAGCGTCGCGGACCACGATATGGTGATAATTTTGACCGACAATTTATGATTTGAACGAGCATTAGGAACTAACTTTAGACTATGGAATACAGCTCCCAAGCCTAAAATTTGCGGTAATGCGGTATCTTGATTACCCTGAACTTAACTAGCCGCGTTCTCAATGAGCGAATTTCTTTAATCTAGAAGCCCGGGGGAACCGGATTACCGCATAAGAACAACGTAAAAAGGAATGCGTAAGATGTGCCATCAAAATTTCTGTCTCTTTGGGCGAGTGTCATGAATGCTTGTTCCAAATGCGGAAGCATAATGTAAAAATTGAGTAACTGCTATATATAGAAAGTCTATAAATAAAACTTATACACATGAATATCTGCTTGGCATTTGCCACCTGCTCGGAAGACAGAGTCGGAAGTTGTCAGCAGGTTTAGGTTTTACGGCTACATTTTCTCATAGGGGACAGACCAAATGAAAACCAAATGAAAGCCGGTAAAGTCGGTCCTGCCGATTATAGGGGACGCCTCACCCAAACGACCGTAGTGGCCTCGCATTGAGACTATGAGACCCCATTGAGGCGGCCGAAAGCAATTTACGGAAGGTCACTTTCCTGAGTAGCATGGCGTAGTGCGTAATAGGGTTTAGTCATACCGCATCATTTTGTTTTGTCGACTGTTTTGGTTGTTTGTTTGGCTTTCTCCACATGCGTAACAGAATAGTGGATGATGGTGCGTTTATAGAAAGTTCGTGGTCATAATAGGCAATATTCTAGGAAGCTATTGTGATGCTTATAGTCGTTGTGATGCATGTGTAGAAAACAATGTCAAAGGATGGCGTACCAGCATCCCGCGTATACATCCAATAGTAGTGAAGATGAATGTAATGCTACTGATTGGTGTTTGATGGAAAAGGAATCAGGAGCCCGAGTATCGCATGTATAGAAAAACAGAAATGGCACCCTGTGGGATACTGGTTGATGTCAGGCGGGCCAGTTGACGAGTCAGGTGTATGGGTCGGACCTCGGTGCACGCGTTATCGCATTTGGACCTTTCTGCACCAGCACCTAGAGTGCACGTTTTTATATCTGGAAGCTAGGATACAGGCATCAAGGGGTCTTGTAGGATATAGGAATTAAGGGTTTGGCATGTAGAAACAGTCATGTGTTGGTTTTAACGAAGAGTTCTGTGAGATGGTAGATTCTTGAACTACTGTGTCGTCTAGAGTAGACCTTGCAATACTGTCACTTGTAATGTATATTATTTTAATTCAATTTTGAATTTGTAGGAACCATATGTTTCGTTTACGTTCTAAGTTGGGAATTTTAGTTTTTTTCGACAATTTGCTGCAAATTGAGAAAATCTTCACAGGCTTTTAATATACCGCTTTAAGACAACCAGAATCTCAAACTGGATAAGATATTCACATGCAAGATACTATTAAGCATCTACCAACAATAGCCCTACTATTACTATTACCATGTTCGTAGTGGAAAGCACTAATGGGCTATTATCCAGTGCTTAATCGTTGCTCATGGAGACACCTGATATTGGAAATGCCAGATGCATTCTGAGGGTGGCCAGCTCAATGTGAAAACGAAATATTAAATATTCATTGGCAGCAATTTTCGTTATAGACCTTAGACGTTGAGGATGGCCTTTGAACATCATAAAATCCTGGTGACAGTTGTGTCTGTATATAACGAAAAGTGTTGATGTTTGAGAAATGCTAATCTTTAAATCTCCTACATATAAGTGAAAATGTCGACCTTTAACATCATAGTTAATCATGTCGACTAAACCCTTCCAAGGGTTAACGTTCTGCTGTACAGCTATCCCGCTTAAGGTACGAGAGGACATTTCGCAGAAGTTGACTACTCTCGGAGGCATTCATTATAGCGACTTGATGAGCGATGTGAACTATCTCATAGTTGGTGATCGGAAGACTGAAAAATACATCTATTGTATCCGGAATAGATTTGACGTGAGGTTCTTGAAACCTGACTCGATATTGAAAATATACGACAACTGGATTAACGGTGAAGACACAGCACATTTACTAGACATCAATAACTATTTGTTACCCGTATTTGACAATCTAAGCATATGCTTATCAAGAGTTGAGTCATTTGAACATTTATTGAAGAAATCATTCAGACTGACAATTTCAAACGCAGATATAATAACAGAGAGGATGATACAGTTGATTTCTGATAATGGCGGGAGGGTTACCGATTCTTTGACGATGTCAAACTCATGCATTATAACCACCGAGAAGGCTGGTAAACGATATTCGAAGGCAGTGGAATGGGGAATCCCCGTAATACATCCCATATGGATTATTGATTCAGTCTTGAGATCGGCGGCGTTGCATTTTGAGGATTATGTTTTAAATTCAAAATTGAATGGATGCAATATATGGGATGAATGGTTCAAATACCAGGCGAAACACGATCAATCCATGGACAAGATAGAGGAGGACAACCCAGTTGCTCAAGATTCAGCGATCAAGACACTCAAAAAAGATCCCAAAATATGGAATGAAATCATGAATAATACCCCTAAGACACGTTTGAAACCAGTAAAAGATACAACATGGGATGAAGTATTGGAGGAGGAAGATCCCGAGCCAATAGATTTAGACATAGGTGAATTACCAAATATTACTGCGGATGAAAAATCGACTCTTTTTCAGGACCTTGATTTCTTCGTGGTGGGCTTTACATCTCATGAGACCGCGTTAATGAACCAGATAATTACTTCACATAGCGGTACAATAAGTGAAGATGCCTCTAAGAGGACAATTACACACGTTATTCTACCTGTGAAAATCGGGTTCCAATCCTCATCCTTGTTGAAAAATCTTCCATTGAAGAGCCGTATAAATAATGGCGAAATCAAGATTGTGACGGAGTGGTTTATTGAAAGGTCAATTTACTACAACAAAGTAGTATTGGATAGATGGTGTCAACCAATGAAGGGTCTAAAACCATGTACCAATAAATTCAGGATTTGCATAACTGGGTTTACGGGCATAGAATTGCTTCATTTGGAGAAGTTGATAAACTTGTTGAATTTTGAATTTTGCCCTGCCTTAACCTCCTCCCGAGATTTGCTAATAATAAACATTAATTTGTTCAAATCCACCTTACTCAAGAATTCACCCAAACTCTATCAATACAAGGCTATTGATTTCGTAAATTGCCCTGTTTACAAGTCAGGAAACTCGTCAGTGTCGTTAATATCATCCAAAAACAAGATCAACGCCGCAAAGAATTGGTCGATCCCTATCGTCTCTATCGCCTACATATGGGAGGTATTAGAAAGATCCACCCCATCTACTTATCACAACCTAGTGTTACCAGACATTTGTGATCTCCTGTGGTGTCTCTTCGCCCCCAGTGGCACTGTGAAACCGAAAACATTACTTGATTATATCAAGAACTTGAGCAATGGAAATTTCGAGACCCCAAAAAAGGATGACAAACTACAATTACCGTCACCAAGGAAGGGAAAACAAAAGAGAAAATACGGCCGTTTAACAGGGCGTGACTCACCAGAACCGATATCGAAGAAGTTGCAAAGGTTACTGGACCAAGATGACTCACGAGAACACGAAAACAACGACAACGATGTTACCAACATGGAAGACGAGGATGTCACCCAGGTAGGTTATCAGGATACGGATTCGTTGAAGAACAACGAACAGCTCATTAAAAAATTGACTGGTCTGAAATAATACAATTCAGACACACCACTGCATATACGAACGTTAACCACATCGTGTCACCTAAAAGGCACAATGTATTTCATAGGCAATTTAATATACATTTTAAGTAGAACTGGTCTGAAATTGAACCTATGAAGAGCCTGTCATCCACGTTGAAAACTATTTCTAGTCACTTGATCTGGTGCCAACATGAACTCCTCTTACATTTCATGGCTCGACTAAATATTGATTGTCATAAGCTACGAACTTCCTATCTATAATTAACTGCAAAATATTCAACTGATTCTTAATCGGACTTTCTAGGGTTGGCTAAAGTGTTCTTTGAATATTACAATGGCAAAAAAAAATATATCGCCAAATTACCAGTATTGCAACTATTTTACCTCATTCCGCTTAGGTTCTTTGCAACTATCCCTTACTGCTTATACTGCTTATACTGCTGTAATCTATGACAGTACTGGACTACAGGAACCTTAGAGAAACAGTAGGGTAAAGCCCTATCCGGGTAAGCAGAAGTTTTTGTTCGGCTGAAAAAAAAAATTTGGCCACGACACCTTCTGATTAGAACGTACTGGCTCTGGAAAAAATTTATAAGGAATAAAATTGAAAAACTTCTTTTTCCTTCTTTTTTTTCAATACAGTATACTATTATTATACATTAAGCAAAATGGGTAAAGAAAAGACTCACGTTAATCTTGTTGTCATTGGTCATGTCGATTCCGGTAAATCTACTACCACCGGTCACTTAATTTACAAGTGTGGTGGTATCGATAAGAGAACTATTGAAAAGTTCGAAAAGGAAGCCGCTGAATTAGGTAAGGGTTCTTTCAAGTACGCTTGGGTTTTAGATAAGTTGAAGGCTGAAAGAGAAAGAGGTATCACCATTGATATCGCTTTATGGAAGTTCGAAACTCCAAAGTACCATGTCACCATTATTGATGCTCCAGGTCACAGAGATTTCATCAAGAATATGATTACCGGTACTTCTCAAGCTGATTGTGCTATTTTGATTATTGCTGGTGGTATTGGTGAATTCGAAGCCGGTATCTCTAAGGATGGTCAAACCAGAGAACACGCTTTATTAGCTTACACCTTAG
>JAKTYF010000043.1:0-54414 GCA_030564605.1 Debaryomyces coudertii | reverse complement strand
GGGACTGGCAAGCCGGACTTTAGGAAAAACATTTTCCAATTTCTTGCTTTGTCCTTGAGCTGAACCTGTGACCTGTTTTTCAAGGCCTCGGAGATCTTGCCTCCGGCACCGAACAACTCCAAGATATTGGACCACAGAGGGCCCTTCAACTCCAACGCGTGGCGGAGGGCCTTTTCTTCTTCTCTGGTCCACGGACGCCTCTGTAAGCTCTTGACGTTGGAGCCTGGGTTCAAGCGGAGGTGGATCTGCTGTTCCTGGATTTCAGACGGCAACAACGACTTGGTGATATCACTGATTTCCTGGCTTCTCAAGTCGTAGGTCGTAGGGCTATTGGTGGTGGTGGACGTTTCGTGGGTTGGTGCTGCGGTGACTACTATCTCGTCACTGTGGGGGGTGTTGGACGTCTCGACCTCTCTCGGGTTGGTATTTCTCTCTTTGGAGGCTCTTCCCTTCTTACCCCAGATCAAGAACCCCATATTTTTTGCGGAATAATCGAACAATTCCTTCAAAAACGAAAGCCAGTCGTATTCCTCGCTGAGCAGCTTGTCACTAGGGTAGTGCAAGAGGATCTCCTTTCTGGATTTACAACGGTCTATAAAATCGATTTCTGTGGGAGTCAATAATTTAGTTTTGCGTCTTTCCAATAGAACGTCCTCTATGTTGTGGGGCAATATGTCCTCCAAAATGTCTTCTATGGATCTCCCACCGGCCTCTACAGCAGATATGTAGGCCTGCGTTTTCAAGTCGAGATATAGCACTGTTTGAGGCTTCAACAATTTCCCAATCTTGTCGCCGATGATGGTATTAACACCGCTTTGCAAACTCATATTATGCGGGTTCATGTTTGATAAGGTGTTTGCAGGGTCCAAGTTATTAGCAGGACAAAATATGTCTAAGAATGACTCGTTCAAGTAGAAAAACCCCACTTCTATCGTACCTAAGGTTGCCCCTAAGAACGTTGCCAAGTTAACCTTTCTCAATGTCAGTTCAATCAGCTGTTCTCTGTTCCTAAAAATGCTTGGGGTCTTGTCGCCCTCTTTCCACATTCCGGGGGCCAAATGCTCCACTGTCAAAAATGGATCTTCCTCCGAGTACAATCGTTTCGTGAATTCGAATAACGATGTTAGGTCTCGGAATGTAGCTCCCGCTGGAGTGTCGGGATGAGCGGCCAAATCCAATACTTTCTGGTATGGTCCAAGTGCAACAATTCGCAACAACTGGGATGCCAAGTTATCTAACGTGGGCAAGGTGTTGATTAATAGTTGAATTCTAGGGGGGAGGTAATCGGCGGCCACAATCGGTAACGGCAAGGCTGCCAAATGGCTGTTTGCCAATATTGATAAAGGTGGTAGTTGACTAGATAATGCATTGTATGCCGCAAATGCGGTATTGGTGTTTAACAATTCAGAATTAGCAGGAACGTTTAGACCTCCATGGTACACTTTTGCCTGTTCTGTTTCCTCTCTGGTCTTTTCTTTAGGACCGTCCTTATTGGACTCAGTAGCCTTTTCCAATTCGTTTGCAATCATCTGTAAATCACTCTTTTCATTTATCACGCCCTCGCTTTGATTGTCCGGCTCCGGTGATTTGGACATCTGCTGATGGTGATCTTCGATGGCCTTCTCAAACTCCAACTCCAAATCTTTGTTCTGTTTTTTTTTGTTTTGTTCAGTTTCTTGCATTAAGTGCGCTGGTTCGCTCTGTTCTTGGATATCTTGTCGCCTGTCATTTCTATCCAGGAGTTGCTTTTGAATCTGTCGTTCTTCTTCATCGGATCTCTCTCTCTGGATATCATGCTTTTCTCGTGATTCCTGACGTTCATGTTGCGTCAGCGAGCTGCCCGGGTTCTTTGAATCAAGTGGACGTGATTCTGTGGTTTCAGTCTGCTCCTGGGATCCGCTGTCACTCACAGAGTTTTGCACTTGATGCCATTTATCATTATGCACATCCTTTGCATTAGAATCTTCATTAGACGCCTGTCCGTACTCATCTACTCTCTGACGTTTGTTACTATCACTGGCATTATTATCAGCAGGCTGTTCAAGTTGGCGTTTCGGACTGTCGTTGTTATCAATAAAGGTATCCTGATATTCTGGATCCTGGTTTCCATGATTAATAGATTCTGATATTACTTTATCAATCTCATCCATATTTATATCAACTTGGTCATTATGAGCATGTTGATCAGATTGAGTTTGTGACTCCGGTATATCATCATTCGTGAAGGTATTACCTTCGTTATTGCCAGCATCTAGTTTTGAAGTATGCGTGTCATCATGTTCTCCTTTTATGTTCACGTTCATGCCAGCGTATATGTTCTATTACGTTTATCAATGTTTCAGTATTGATATTTGTTATTTTAATTTTTTTCTATAGCAGAGCACTGGTATGCAGAACAAGGTGAGAATTCGGTTACAATCATCACTACGGAATTAAAACACACTATATCTCGCTACAAGTATATGACAGTACCGTATATAGGTCGCTTGAGTTGGAATATTGGACTGAATAATTTCCAACCTTTTGCAAGGTTTTCGGCTGGCTGTAACTGTTTACAGAAGACTCACTTAGTTGTAGATATAACATTTAATCATTTGCCTATTTGTTTCGTATATTTAGTGGGAGCTGCTATGAGTGTGTATCTACGTATTATATTAGTAAAACTCTACTGAGCCGAGTGTCCTCTATCCAATTTTATTACAAGTAGGATTCCCGGGAGTTGTTTTTTCAAAGAATTGCACATGTTACCATCCCAGCCTACTGATCAAAATGTCTACTTACTAGCTCGAGGGAAACTAACTACAATACGGGACGGTTGAATGGAGTGTATCATAAGAAAGATGGAACTAGCAAACATAACGAACTTAATTCCAAAATGCACTTCATAAAATCTTCGAGCGAGCGAGGAGATAATTGACCAGTTGCATTGGAGCTAATGATGCATCAGAAATCTGCTTGCTGGCTTTGAGCTACTGGTTCCCCACTTGAAGGAGTCTCAGCATTTTTCCATGTAGTAGACTATTTGCGTCGTGACTATCTACGCTGTGGAGCTCCCTGTTATCTACCTTTCTGGTCTCATAATCTGCCTGTTAATACCGGCGGAACACTTCGTTTTTTGGAAATTTGAAACGCATCAACGACTGAAAAATGGAGAAATTTCCTCATACGAATGTTCTGCCCTAGACCCAGTGGCTAATACGAAGCCAGTTCAATGAAGCAGCATTATATCAAATGACAATCACCCTGAGAGACGCCAATTTCAGAAACCAGTCTTATCTTTGAAATTCGTCTAACGAAACGAGATCCAAATCCCACACGTACCTCGTCGAGTAACATGCGTATTCTTTCACTGTGGATGGTGCAATATACACCTTTATAACGGCCCCTACCCGACAAAGGATCATTTCAGTTTACCAATTGCAAGCTTCTCATCGGGTGCAAATGTTCTGAATAGGCAGTTCCATTCGGCTCGCGGTCTTCTGTGTGTATGGATTCAACTCTCCTAGTGCTAACAGTAAGCCAATCCGAATGTTACTCGCTAGCAAGGAACAATCCGCCATATAGTCTCTTCTCTCGTACTAGTCGTAACGTCAATGGTCTACCCCCAATTGTTCCCATGTCCAACGTGGGCCGAATTTGAATCTCCGGCCAATCTGATCTAGCTCACCTTCTGTCATGGCGAATCTATCGAACCTGCTGCCGATGCCATGTCCAATGCGCTATCCAACCCCCAGGCTTTCTCTGTATTCTACAACAGTTATCCCACGTATTTACTACATCTCTACCATACAGTCACCATTCTGCTTTTCGTGGCTTTCGTAGTCTTTCGTGGCTTTCGTAGCCCTTTCGTGGCCCTTTTTTTCACCAGTGTGCCACCTCCGCCGTTTTCTCTCTTCTCTCTGGCCACGTCCACAACCACAGCTCCTCACATTGACCCGGACAACCTCCATATAGCGGTTGACTCAATACGAGCTCCAACTGGTTCAATTTACGGCAATCGTTACGTGCCTTAGATTTGATGAAATTTCAATTAGCGGCCGATTTCCTTTTTGGGCGGTTGGCGCTAATGACTACCTTCCCCATATAAATAGCATAAATCCTGGGATTCTAAGCAAATTTGTTATATCTCTTCTTTATCATTGTTTCTTGTCGTCATAACAGTTAATAGAAACACATATCTTCAGTATTATGTCTATTTGTGAAAAATACTTCCCAGACGAACCAGAAAAGCCAGTCGTTAAGACATCATCAATCCCAGGACCAGCATCCCAACAAGGCATCAAGGAATTGAACAATGTGTTTGATAGCAGACCAGCATACTTCATAGCCGATTACGAAAAGTCCGTTGGTAACTACATTGTTGATGCTGACGGAAACACATACTTGGATGTGTACGCACAAATTGCATCTATGGGGTTGGGATACAACAACCCAGAATTGATCAAGGTGGCTAAGTCCGATAAGATGATCAGAGCAATTGTGGACCGTCCGGCGCTTGGAAACTTCCCCGGCAAGGACACAGAAGAGATCATCGCGGACTTGTTGAAGGTTGCGCCAAAGGGACAGGACAAGATTTGGTCAGGGTTATCTGGTGCAGATGCCAACGAATTGGCATTCAAGGCTGCATTCATGTGGTACCAAGGGAAGAAGAGAGGGTTCTCTACCTCGTTCACTGCGGAGGAGAATGAGTCTGTCATGAAGAACCAGCAACCAGGCAGTCCTGAATTGGCGGTTCTCTCGTTCGAGAGGGCATTCCACGGCAGATTATTTGCCAGTGGGTCCACCACATGCTCGAAGCCTATACACAAGATGGACTTGCCATCGTTCAAGTGGCCCAAGGCTGAATATCCATCGTACAAGTACCCATTAGACAAGCATGTCGACGGGAACAAGAAGGAAGATGAGCGCTGTCTCAAGATCGTGGACGAGATCTTCTCCACCAACAAGGTCCCTATTGCGGCTTTGCTCATCGAGCCAATACAATCTGAAGGAGGGGACAACCACGGATCCAACGCGTTCTTCCAGGGCTTGAGAGACTTGACTTTGAAGTACGGCGCCTTGATGATTGTCGACGAAGTCCAAACCGGCGTTGGCGCCACTGGTAAATTCTGGTGTCACGAACACTTCAACTTGTCGCCTGCCCCTGACATGGTTACCTTCTCCAAGAAGTTCCAATCGGCCGGTTACTACTTCCACGACCCACAAATCGTCCCAAACATCGCATACCGTCAATTTAGCACCTGGTGTGGCGATCCAGCCAGAATGATCTTAGCTGGTGCCATTTGCGACGAAGTCGTTAAGTACGAATTATCATCCAAGGCACAGAAAGTCGGAGGCTACATGTTCGCCAAGTTAGAAGCCTTGCAAGCCAAGTACCCTCAGTATCTCGTCAACTTGAGAGGCAAGGACAGAGCCACCTTCATCGCATGGTCTCTTGAAACCGGTGCTGCCCGTGATAAGTTCTTGAAGGATATGAAGACTGTTGGTATCAACATGGGTGGGTGTGCGGAAACATCGGTCAGATTAAGACCCACCTTGGTGTTTGAAGAAAAGCACGTCGACATCTTTGTTGCTGCAGTTGAAAAGGTCTTGTCCAGTTACTAATGAGGTTCGGTATTACATGCCACTAGCTAGTCAGTATATTCTATCCTATCTAATGTATAATAATGCTTCATCTTGTGTGTAGACTAGTACTATTGTAATGGCTGTGAAAAAAGCTTATCGAAATCGGTCGTGCTCGGCCTTTCTCAAATATAATTTTCAGGTGAATTTATTCTGTAAACATTCGAAGAAAGCTGTCTGTACCTGAAACCCCAGAGTTGCAACTTACGTTTGTTAAAAGGTATATCCATTGAAAATACACGCTGGTATAATACAGGGGTGTCTGCGAGAAATACACACCAAGGACTACTTCGAAAAGAATGTCAGAATATGAAATACGAAGTACCGTGCCATACGAAATCAAACAATTTGTCAAGACAGATTCCAACGCGTCTTTGATATCTGGGGGCATAGCAGGGGCCGTGTCGCGGACGGTAGTGTCGCCCTTCGAACGGGCTAAGATCCTATTGCAACTCCAGGGCCCAGGGTTTAAGTCGTACAACGGTATGTTCCCCACGATATTCAAGATGTACGCCGAGGAAGGGTGGAGGGGCCTTTTCAGAGGTAACCTCTTGAACTGCATCCGTATCTTCCCCTACAGCGCTGTTCAGTACGCGGTGTTCGAGAAGTGCAAGAGCATTATCGTGGCCCGCAAACACAACTCGTCCGACCTCTTGGTCCACGAACGGTTGATCGCTGGGTCTGCTGGGGGCATAGCATCGGTGGCTGCCACGTATCCACTAGACCTTGTGCGGGCCAGAATAACGGTCCAGACAGCGTCGTTGGCCAAGCTCGCTAGGGGCCGCTTGATCTCACCCCCATCGGTCGTCGAGACCTTGATCGAAGTGTACAAGAACGAGGGAGGCTTCCGGGCCCTCTACAAGGGCATTGTGCCCACCACCATGGGCGTGGCTCCATACGTGGCCATCAACTTCACCCTCTACGAGAAACTCAGAGACTACATGGAGTCCTCGCCCCACGACTACTCCAACCCTGTCTGGAAGCTCTCGGCGGGGGCGTTTTCCAGTTTCGTGGGCGGTGTGCTCATCTACCCATTGGACTTGCTCCGCAAGCGCTACCAGGTCGCCAGCATGGCCGGCGGCGAGTTGGGTTTCCAGTACTCGTCCGTCACCCGTGCGTTGATCACCATCTTCACCACTGAAGGCTTCTTTGGTGCCTACAAGGGTCTCACGGCAAACCTCTACAAGGTCGTACCGTCCATGGCCGTGAGCTGGCTCTGCTACGATACTCTCAAGGACCTGATTGCCAAATGGTGATCCCATTCTATCGCTCCCTCCCTTCCCTATGTTCCCTGTCCTCGATTCTCTCTACATCACATACACTAGACTAATATACATCTGTACTATACTAGATCGTTTTCACGTGAATATCTCTAAATCTAACCAACCAAAATTGTTGTTTTTAAGCGACACAAAAATGAGTGGAAGGAGTCGTGGAAATTTTCAAACATCATACCATTTTTCATGGTATTTAATTACTTGTGGGACATAAATCAACCATTCATCATTTTCCAATTGTAATAATTGAAGTATCAGATTAAATATGAGAGCCAGCCGTGTTTTATTGAACGCTATTAAAAATAAGGAACAAAAGCCAGCATTGCCAGTTGAATTGTACCCATTATTTGCTGCTATGGGAGTTGCAGTATTTTCAGGAGCGTTTTTCACTTACAGACACTTTGCCCACGATAAGGAATTGAGATTGTGGAAGAACGCAGACTTGTCCAATTTGGACAATGTTTTGAACGAGGAGGTCGAGAAGAAGGAGGGAAACAAGGACTAAGCAGCGAGACAACGGAGAGCAATGCATGCGGCCGTGGAGCGAGTTTAGTGAGTGATATAGCGAGCCATGGCATCATTGGGCGAGTGGATGCGGCCACAACTCGACACTAGGTTGGTAGAACATTGGGGGAGAGTGTGGGGCATGGCGTGGAGCGTGGGCCACGAAGCTGTTGTTTTTGTAGTGTTTACAGTTTAATACTATAGTTTATGGACGTGTGTTTATGTATCTATTTACAGAGAGGCGTTGATCACTCGTCGTCCTTGATGTTTGAGTAGTAGTTGGTTAACTCGGGGATTTCGTCCAAGAGCTCCACCGCCTTCTTGAGGCCCTTTTCATGGGCCTCGGGGAACGCCACGAGAGTGTCGTTCTCTGCTACGTATCCAGTGGTGGAGTCCTTGAGGACGTAGCCCTTCGACGAGAGATTGTTGGAGATCTCGAAGATGTCGCCTGCGTTGGTCACGATTTTGAACAACTTCTCCTGTCCGTACTCGTTGTCGGTGTCCTTGAAGTCCTCGACGTCCTCTGCGCCTATATCAATCGCAACCTCTAGCACGTCATCGAGCGACTCAGTGTCGCTTAGTGGTGAGAACACGATCGACCCCTTTCTCTCGAACAAATACTGGCACGGACTCAACGATGCATTGAACTTCGACATCGCATGTTTCACCAACCCGATCGTACGGGTCTTGTTGTCCGTGCTGGCCTCCACAATGAACGCCACGCCTCCCGGTCCCATGAACTCGTAAGTCACTTCCGACAACTGCTGTCCTTCTGCACTTATCTCCCCGGTCCCTCGCTTGATTGCGCTCTCGATGATCTTCTTGGTGACATTTAGCTTCTTGGCCTTTTCGATAAGCGTCACCAATTGCGCATTTCCGTCTACTCCTCCGACCTTGACACTCGACACAATACGCGTGGCAAGTGAATATGCTTCTCTTGACTTCTTTGCATCGTTCTTAGCTTTATCGTGCTTAATGTTGGCCCATTTAGAATGCCCTGCAAGCATAAAACAACTTGAGTGGAATCCCGACTTTGGTATTCTCATAGATTTCAGCACATCTACCTGTGTTCTGACAACCTTGGGGCATAGCATCTTATTACTAAAGGTATAGCGTGTAATACCTTGTCTCCGTGTTGAAATTTTTCATATCTATACCATCTTTTTGAGTACTTGATCAGGTGCGTGTGTCACACAAACCCTTTTGGCTCGTTAATCCTTTTTTATCAAAAACAGCTTAGATTGTGTTTTGTCGGTTGTATTATACATTTGGAGGTACAATTGAACTTTGATCGTAGCAAGTGTGGTCATACAAACTTTTTGAGACGACGGGAAGACCAAAAAAGTAATTAATCAAAATGAGTTCTGCCAATGAAGCAATGTCCAAGAGGACATTATTAGCTGCTATTGCAGATGAAGATTCGGTAACAGGGTTATTGTTGGCTGGGGTTGGACAAATTTCAAATGAACAGGGAAAAGAAACAAATTTCTTGACTGTTATACCAGGGAAAACAGATGTGGAAGATGTGGAAGAAGCATTCGAGAACTTTACTTCCAAGAGAGACGATATTGCCATTCTCTTGATTAATCAACACATTGCGGATTTAATCAGATACAGAGTAGATAGTTACACCAATGCATTCCCGGCCATCTTAGAAATTCCATCCAAGGACCACCCATACGACCCAGAAAAGGATTCCATATTGAAGAAGGTCAGAAGATTGTTTGGCGAAAACTAGATACGTGCCAATGTCTCCAACACCACGTTAATTTATTCGTTGGTAATTGATTCAACTTTCATGCCGCTAACCTTAAGGATACATTTTTATCATGGTTTACAATATATAACATGGTATAGATGCAAATAAGATAAAAACAGCTTACATTGGGCCTACAGCCATATCTACTGGGTTCAATATTACGGTATATATGTATTATATTGTAACAGACGTCATACAAAAGCAACAATACAGGAAACTAAGGAGCTGATTTAGGGAAGATTTTATCTCTTCTTATTCTTTTTCTTGTTATTCTTCTTCTTCTTTTTACTTGCAGAGGTAGAGGCATTATTTGAATCTTCGTGGTCCATTGGCCCGCCCTCACCTTCGGTCTCAGTGTTTTCTGGTTCTGTAGTTTCTTCTTTCTTCACGGGTTCTATCCCTTCTGAAGCATCCTCCGGTTCTTTGATTTCTGGATGAGACTGATTAGTTGTTATTTTTGCTTCATCCTCGTCTAATTTAGTTTCCTCCATAACAGGTTCTATTTCCTTTGTTATTTCCTTTGTATCCTCGACTTCCACCTCCGGAGCTGTTTCTTCTTTGGTTTCTGAGCTCTCTGATGCTTCAAGCTTAGTTTCTGTTCCTTCTAATTTTTCAGTCTTGGTGATAGATTCCTTGGTAGGTTCTATAGAATCCGCGTGTACATCTTGGAACCCTGTTTTCGCGTGCGCCTCTTGTTTCTCTTCGGAGTCAACTTTATCATCAGCTTTGTTACTGTCGTTAGGAACATCAAGTTTGACTTCTTTAAGCTGATTATCATTAACTTCAGATGCCGTCTCGGTCACTTCTGGAACATTGGTCGCAGATTTTGTATCCGATGCGTTATTTCCTTCGGCAAGTCTTTCTCCTTCAGCTTCACCTTCATTGTTAACCTTCTCTGATTCACCATCCTTTTCTGCGACAATTGCAGGACTATCAACATCTGGTTGTTTTTCTACCTGATAATCAGTCTCAGAAATGGGTTCTTTAGGCTCAACAGCCCCTGTTGGCTTATGCCAATAGTTCTTGGCTAATATGTCAGGTAAGACGCAGTCCTTAACATAGAAGTCTCTTACACCAACTATTCTTCTTTCTCTTTCACATGCCTTCAACCATTCAGGTCTAATAATAGGAATATTCATATCGCATGCTTTCAAAAACTCGGTGTTTTGTTTGTTTTCTCTAGTGCATACAAAATGAGTGGTGTCTACGTTAATTTTATCTTGTGGCGGAAAGTTAGCACCCATATTCTTTAACGTATTTTCCACATCTTCGACTGTAAATTGCTCGTTGGCGGTAATATCACCCATACAGACAGTAATACCTGACAAATCGGTCATTTTATGTGTTGTGACTTCGATCACATCAGACAGATATACACCGGCTGTTGTGTCCAACCTTAATTGAAATTGGAATGTTTCATCAATAGACAATCCCGATAACTTTGTAGTCTTACTTGTCAAAGGTTGCGGAATGGCACCCAACTTCTTGCCGTCTTTGAAAAGAATCAAGTTTTTCAAATTTGCTGTTCCTAATTCCAAGGCATCCCATTCCAATACACACGATGTTTGAGTAACATTCTTGATTTTTAAGTTTGGAACACTCGGTAAGTTGGTACCAAACGTGTTCAATATGTCATCTTGTATTTTCTGGAATTGTTTCTGTTCTTCCTTTTCCCCTTCTAAATCTTGGTCACATTTGATTTTAACTATTGATCCTGCTCTGACTCCATTTGGTAATAAAATTGTTGGAAACTCAATTAAATGATGATCCTTCGTTAACAATAATGCTAATGATGCATCAAGCTTTCCAACTGTCAAGGATACTTCCACCATGTTTATTCAATTGTCAATCTATAATCCTTTGTCTTAATTCTACCTACTTTGGACATTTCACACGTAGTTTGTTTACTACAAAATTTCAAGTCGTGTATATGCTCACTTTTTACAGTTCAGTCAACCTTATGAATAGAATCACCTTTATTAACATATTACGACTAACATATACATGATGTAATACTATATCGGTATTCCCATTGCCTTGAGGTCGTCATTAATTTCCTCGTCCGTGGCTTTTCTTAATAATAGTTCTTGGCTTGGTCCTGTTTCATTGCCATTCAAAATCGAACCTACCGCAGAAGGAAACCCATGAAATTGTAGTAACCCATTCAATATACCCAATTGATAATTTACATTGTTTCGTTGTTCGACCAACTCGAACACTGTGTTTTGCTTGATGGTTTTCTTGCTCAAAGGTGTTATTTCCGGGCCATTTAATATACCACTGACAGTATTATTAGCACCATCCTCTATAGGCAAGACAGCGGTATAATTAGGTATCAGCGGGATAGCATTGAAATTGTAATCGGGAACGAGTTGGTCTAGTTGGTTACGTTCTTTATTTATTTTGTACCATAATGATGTTGTGTCTGTGATCATATCATTCTTGCAATCCATGAGTCTCCTGAGAAAGTTTTGATGTATCGCTGTTCTTGAAGCGACAGTGCTGATGTCAATGCATTTCAATTTATAATTCAAGTTTGAATTAGCTTGTTTTAGACTGTCTTGATGAAATTGGTTTATTTTATAATAAATTTTTGATAATTCGGGATGGGAACCTTCTAAGCATAACTGTAATTCATGCTCAAGTAAATTCAATTTATCCTGATATAATTTGTCTCTTAGTTCAGCAAATGACGATTCGATGGAAATCAATTCTTCTATTGCAATCTTACGTTTCTCATTCATATCAACATCATTTTCATTACTTTCAGAGTCACCTATATCGTCCGCATCTTCTTCGTCTGCTTCTTGACCGTCGGTTTTTTCTCCATTGTTCGCATTAGTGGTCTTTTCTTCCTCGCCGCTATTATTATCGCCCACATTAGTGTCATCTTTCTGTGATCCTTCTGCATCTTTAGTAACGTCACGATCAACTTTGTTATTATTTAAGTCTTGAGTATCTTCTTCATCTTCCCGCTCACTTCCAGTATTAGTCTCTTCTTCGCTCTCTATTTTCGGTTTCTTGAGCTTATTCAGCTCTGATTCACTCAAAGAACGTTTCGACGATCTTCTACTTTTACCATCTTCCACGCTTTTGTTTATGTTTTCCAAGTCCTCCATGATTTCTTTATTAGCCTCTGGATTTTCCTTAGGATTGAGTAATATTTCGGTATCTGAAAAGCCTTCCTCTTCCTTGGTGTCCGTCTCCTTTGTATAATCTACCTTGTTAATTTCAGTCATCTCATCGGTGTCTTGGTTTAGATTCTTCTTCGGTCCGTGATCATTGTCGTCATTTTCGTTATCTGAGTCCACTTCCTTCAAATGCGCCAACTCGGTTAGCTTAGAGATAACATTCAAATCCAGAACCTTGTCGGCATTTGTATTAGGATCGTCGTCCAAAAAGTCCATTCTGTCTGTTTCCGCTTCTGATTCGTCGTCGCCCAAATCACTTAGCTCTGAACTCTCGTAGTTATCTCTGTTCGTCCTTCCGTTGTTTTCTTGTGAGTCTTGTTCAGAATTGTCGTTATTGGATATAAACGCTGGGGTATCCTCACGCTCCAATTCTTTACTATCTAAAGGTAAATCAAACGGTGGTGGGGAAGTGGCTATGTCTGTTAACGGCGATTCTTTGTTGTTTGATTCTTCCGTAGCCATTGAAAGATATCCTAATAGTACAATTTTGCGAATAAAGACGAGATGTTTATACAACTTATATTTCTATTATTTAGTTTTGATACTAAAACCACAATCTGTTTTGACTTTGCTTGATATGTTTCAATGAATTCACCTGGTTTATTTACTTCTGTAGGTATATATCGGCTTGTAAGGGGTTTCAGTTTTTTCCTATAATTGTCTATCGTCTATATGCAGTCCTATTTTTTCTCTGGTACCTACACTCGGTCTGAAATTTTTTTTGCATTGAGATGAGTTCTTAGATGAAATATAAGCTCGAAAAAGTATTAAATAGGTATGTCGACATTCAGTTCGATCTTTGGATCACCAGCCGAGAATGCGAATGTTGATAAGAACATAGATTTATTATTCAAAGCTTCCAAGGGACCGGTGTCAAGGCAATATTCCGAAAAGGCTAGAACAGTAATCGATATTCCAGCAGATGCACCAGAAGACGTTTCTGATAAAGAGGAAAGTGAAATCATCGAGGAAAAAGACGAGAAACTTGAAAGCGGTACAAAAATAGAAGCCAAACGTGCTAAGAAAATTAGACAAAAGAAGGACTTAAACGAGGATTTGGAATCGAAGTACTATAATAAGTTGTTGAAGGAACAGGATGAAGAGACATCGACAACAGCAAAAAAAAAAGACACCAAAATGGAAGATGATGAAAGCGCTGACAGTGTTTCGGGCTCGGATTCGGAGTCAGACTCAGACGAAGAAGACAATAGCAAGGTTAAATCGAAGCGTGCGAAGACGGTTGATTTAAAGGAAGCAGAATTAGAAAAGGCTGAACGAACGATATTCGTAGGTAATGTGACCTCATCCGTTGTTAGCTCTAAGCCAATGTATAAGAAATTCAAAAAGCTTCTCTCCAAATTCGGTAAAGTGCAGTCTATCAGATTCAGATCTATATCATTTGATGAAGCCGTTCCAAGAAAAATTGCATTTGCGAAGAAAAAGTTACATGACTCAAGAGACACATTGAATGCATATGTTGTGTTTGCCGAGAAGGAGCCATCGTTGAAATGTGTTTCCAAATTGAATGCCACTGTATTCGAAAATGCTCATTTGAGAGTTGACCATGTTGCTCATCCCGCCCCAAAGGACAACAAGAGAACTATCTTTGTCGGTAACTTGGACTTCGAAGAAAAGGAGGAAACCTTATGGCGTTATTTTAATTCCAAGACTGACAACGATGTCGAATCGGTAAGAGTAATCAGGGACTCTAAAACCAATTTGGGTAAGGGTTTTGCATTGGTTCAATTTAAAGATACTTTGTCTGTCAACAAGTCTTTGTTACTCAATGACAAGCCAATATCTGACGAAAAGAAACGGAAGCTTCGTATCTCCAAGGCCAAGGCTCACACCAAGCCATCCGTATTATCGCCAAACCATATTGACAACTCTAAGAAAGCATATGCGTCAAACAGGTCAAAGAATTCGTCTAAGTTAAGTGACCAACAGAGAACCAAGTTAGGTAGAGCCCAATCTGTTTTGAACAAGAGTGACAGAGCTACTGCTGGTAAATCCAGAACCATTGTTGAAGGTCAAAGGGCGGCTAAGGGTGATCTGATCACTGGTATCAAGGGTCTTAAGAGTAATAGAGATAGGAAAATAAAAAAACCTAGAATCAGAGATAGGTCTACTAAATTTAAAAACGAGAGAAACTCAATGGCTTCTGAATTGAAGAACAACCCAAAGAAATAAGAAAATTGTTCTTCGACAAAACCATTTTCCAATATTAGAAACCCTTGTTATCACGGCCCTTTTAATTGTGTATAATAGTTTAATAATGTATAACGTGCATATTCTTGTATCAATCAAATAAGTATTCAGATGATCTAGTATAAATTGAGCTACGGCTTCAAACACTATTCCTTTGATCACTTACTTGATTCAATGTTCTTAGTTTGTAGTTTCCGTATACTGAAGATAATTTAATACCAGTATCGAATCATATAGCTTCATTTATTAGTGTAAATAGGTGAATATGTAGCCTAACGTTAGATAGTGATGAAAATTTATATACAGGGCTTACCTTGAACGAGATCTTGAATTCAAACAACACGAAACTAAATAATCGAGCTATATTAGGATCACAATAACAGTTGATTCTTCAATATCTTTCGATATTGTGATAATTATGTCCACTGATGGATTCAATAAACTGGTGCCTTTATTCTCGGCTCTAGTGGAATCGGAATTGGATAAACTGGTGCTGGCGTTAGATCAAAGATTTCATGAAGCGACTACAACAAATGAATTACACAGCCTAATAGCAGAAATAGACGCAGCAACTGCTTCAATCGATAAAGAGTTGAATCATTTTTCCAAAATAAAGCTCAAAAAGCATCAACAAGAAACATCTAGTATCGAATTAAACAGGGCTAAATTATCAACAACAATTCTGAACTCAACTGAGATGACGCTGTTGTTCTCATCAGCAAATGATTTAGGACATTCCCTTACATTTAAAATCAAATCATTAGACCAAGAGATTGGTAACGTCAAAAAGACTTTGAATTTTGTTACGGACATTCAAACATTAAAGAATAATATAAACCAGGCGAGCTACGCAATTGAACACAATAATTGGGAATTGGCGGCCAGATGTATACATACTATTACATCCAAGTTGCCGTCTGAATTGGTTAATGGTAATTTTGCTTCTGTGGTGATACCAAGTGCAGATATTCCCGAGTTACCTTCGGTAACTGTACAAAAATGGATTGAACTGTTAACAGAGGAATTTCAAAAAGGATTTAATGAAGCATCAAAGAATAGGAAGGTCCCTGAGTTAACTAAATACTTCCAATTATTTCCATTGATTCAGAAGGAAGAAATAGGCCTCAATTGCTATTCTAAGTTCATTTGTCAAATTATAACTGATACGCTGCGCTCGTTGATTAATTCGACATCCGGTGGCAGTAATGCGGCAACCAAACCTGGCATGTACCTGACTATAAGTATGCAATTATTTGAGAGTATATCGATGATGTTATCTCAGCATGGGCCGTTGATCAAGAAATATTACGGTTCTACATATGATAATGCAATTTCATATGTTGTAACAAAAATACAGCATGAAATTGATTCACAGATTGGCTTGATCGGTGACACATTCTATGATATTAAAAGAATTAATAAGGTAATTCAGGATATTAGTCTTTACCACTTTCCTACTTTATCGAAAAGGTTTTCGGATCGTGATGAATCGTCAGGCACTGACCAAGTCAGTGATAATCCAGACGATAATGAATTAGTTTCAATTGTTGAAGTTGGTGACTTGGTGGGAGAATTAGCTGGAATCTTACACAATTGGGCATTATATTGTAAGTTCATAACTATAAAATACTATCAACACAATGATAAACCTGGAAATGAGGAAGGCTTGAAACTTCCAAAATTGATTATTGAATCCAACTTCACGAGCAAAATCCATAAAAAATATTTACCTGCATTTGAATCTTTATATTCATATTACTTTCGAAGATCTTTGGAGAAAGCTATAACCATTGAAGAATTACCCTCATTGGAACCTTATTTACTAATGACTTCATTATCACATCCACCTGATCAGGTGCCATGCTCTTCTGTCATTGAGGATGCTACTTTAGTGTTGAATACGACATTGAGAAACGTAATTGATACAGCACAGCCAGTTACCCTCAAGAGGTTTATAAATGAAGATTTTAAAGTTATTCAGAATGATTTAATTAATGGCTTCTTTATTAAAAACCTAAATGCCAACCAGCCTCGCTATAATTCTACATTGGTGTTAGTAGCGACTACATTGAACCCAAACGGTGTTCTCAGTGGTACTGCGAGTCCTGGAACTTCGAGAAGTGGTACACCAATTCATGAAGCAGGGTCAAGCACAATGGGATTTTTCAAGGGTGCATCAAGTGCTTTAGGTAATGTTGTTGGAAGTGGTGCTTCTGTAGGAACGGGAATAAGTACCACTGCTGCTCATAATAATAATAATGTGAAACTAATGAATTTTGTCTTATATTTGAACACCGTTGCTATGGGACAAGAATATTTTTCAAAAATTTTTGAAAGCATAACCAAGAATAACCCAGACTATTTAAGAAATAATTTTCCTTTTGGGAATGACCTGGAGAAGATAGCCAATATTCTCAAAACAGAACTCTTGGATCCATTCATATCAATTACTAATAAAATTATTCAAGATGGTTTAATTAACTTTTACAATCAATCGCTCAAAAATAAATTACTTGGTCTCATTAATGATTGCTTCCCTGATGCTAATGATTCACATTATATAATATATTCGGTTAACTCGCTAAATGATAATTCTACCATCTTGAAATTCACTACGATTTGGCAATCGATTATTAGGCCATATAAACAAACATTTCATAAATCATTAATCTTTAGTAAACTTTTACGGTTATTAGTTGTTAACCTAGCAAATTTGATTGAAATGAAATTGGTCATGGTATTAAAGAAATTTAAAATCAACGAATTGGGATCAATCAAGTTAGAAAAAGACATGTCGCATATTATTAATGAAATGTGTGAAGACAACTATGAATTACGAGAGAAGTTTGTAAGAGTTACTCAATTAGTGTTATTAGTGGGTATGGATGACGAGGAATACGAGATGAGTAACGAAGGTGGTCATAATAATGGCGACACGGGCGAAGAGGAGGAGGATTTTGGTGTGAATTGGGTATTAACACCAATGGAAAGAAGACAAGCTAGAAAGTTTAGGGTATAATCTACAGCTAAATTGAATTCGATGAAATAAGGAATTTCCTATCATTAAATCTGTCATTACATATGTATATAAATTGTTGAAACTAACCTCTTCCAACTAACGCTATAGACCTCTTTGAAAATATAATATTACACATGTATTAAAATCAAGCCTCAGCTTTTTCATCAATATCACTCTGAGCATTATCACTCATTTTTTGATCTTCGTTGTCAGGGCCATCGACTTCCCTTATTGTCTCTACATCCGGCTTAATTCTCAATCTATCTATTATCGCTTCAAATCTTGGATGACTGTAATCACATTCAGCTCCTTTAGGACAGAAACCAGTGAGCCATAATGGACATATAATTTTTCTAATATGTCTATTTGCACATTTTGGGCCATCAGGACAAAAGCCTTTTTCATAACTAGAACATGGCGGTATTTTCAGCTGTGGATCAACGTGTAAATAAAGACACTCGGGTGTCTGGGTACAGAATCCGTTTTTTGAGTAGAACAAGCATTCTGGCATTTTCCTTAAATTGTACTCGTGTAGGAACTCACAATGATCGTTCTTTTTGCATAATCCTCTCAACCAATGCTTACACACGATCTTGTTCGAATACATCGATGAGACATGTTTATGAGGACAAAGATTTCCATTCGGACATGAATTATTTGGGTTCAGAGGATTATAGAATTGACATACTGGACGATCAGGATCTAACCCAAAATTATATTCTTTAAGTAAAAATGGCTCAAACTTGAACCTCTTATTCCTAGTATCTGGGTGTATCACTGGATTTAGCTGTAGCATTAAGTATGATAAATGTAGAAATGTTTTGAAGTAAAATAGATTATTAATTATTATGGGTTGGTTTTCTACAATTGTATTCGATCACATGACTATTTCTACACTATATTCTAATTTCCATATGATCATTGTTTATGTTGCTTATGTATATCTATACTTTAAGTTGTTATCTGTTTAATCTCTATAAAATACAACCAAATAATAAATAAATATATTAATAGCCTAACGAAAATTAAAATTAATGTAATCGTGCAGAATTAAATTATCTAATGGTCACCAGCTTCAAAACTCTCTGCGCTATTCATTCCAGAATGATATGGTGACAATAAGTTCTCAGCTGAATCCTCTAGTTTATTTAAATTTTGTTCGTTTAGTTTAGCATTTATACTAGATTTCCTTCTATACCTTCTTTCTTTTCTGTCCTTCTTCAATAACTTTCCTCGGTCAAGAACGTCCTCTCTGTAATTTTCAGTCACAAATGACATCATATTTTCACGTCGTCTGACTCCTTCGTGCACCCAGAACTCGCTTCTGTATAACTCCCAACCTTCTCTGACATCTGTATTGAAAACTCTTGCATTCAAAACTAATTTCACGTCAGCTACACCAATTCTTGGCTGACACTGCAGTTGGCATGACACCAAAAACACTTCCAACTTAGAAATTTTGTTATTCTTGGTTGACGGGTATACGTTATGCAAGGCATTTCGACACATAGTCGCGTTGAATAAAATGAATTCTCTAATGAGGTCTGTTATTGAGTCTGTGAATGGTGTTTTGATTTTGACGAGCCTAACGTTAAGCTGACGTAACCCTTTGTTAGTAGATGACAAGAATTTTCTGGGCAATACAATGGTTTTCTGATATTCACCCGAAACATGATAGAGCATTAAAGTTACTAGCAATGCTAACAAAGTAAATTGTAAGATAACTCGGACGGTACCGTTGACGGGAGAATCCATCAAGTACAAATGATGCGTTATGGATGCAATTAGGGAACATAGTATAGATAAAAATGTCAAGTACTTTCTCCGCATTGCTCTTTGTTGAATCACTTGTTCCCGTAAACTTTCCTCGAGAATCAATAAATTACGAAATATCTTCCCGGTAGCTGGTGTCAGGGTGTATCCACTACCAGTTGGATAATCACCGTGTCTCAGTGACGAACGATGAGATCTATCACTAGCATCTGATTTATTAGATTTCCTTCTTATCCGCCTCCTGGGCTTGGGACTGGGTGTCGATTCCGTACTACTTCTTCTGCCGCTGCTTCTGGGCCGCTTAGAACTATCTTTACTGTCAATTGAACTCGATCTATCTCTCCCAATTTCCCGTTCTTTAATTACCGTGTCCACACTCTTATTCTGCAATAATTCAAATGAGTTCTGTGATGCAACGTCAGAATCAGAGTAAATCACGAATTCGTCCATTTCTTTCTCATTTGATGTGGATGGTGTAATATTCATCAACGAATCAGACGACGATAACGATGGCGGCTTTGTTTGTGAATATATATTAGAATCTGTTTTACTAACGTCCTTGTCATTAAGATTCTCTAGCGTCAAGCTTGGAAGACTCAGCTCTTCATTTTGATTAGCGATATTCTCTTCACTTTCAGATTTCAGTATTGAATGATATTCTTCTTCCCCCTGACTCTGAGGCCGTGGTTCTGACATATTGAGACGTATTGTTATTCCTATTGATAATGATTTCTATTCTTCTCAATAGAAATGTTTATTTTTGAAGTTTAAAGATAATGTACGTAAAGAAAAAAATTGTGCTGGCGGTTTTGTGTATAATTTTTGTTAACTGATATTTAAGTAGTAAGTAGATTGGTGTCAATTACATGATAGATAAGAGATCAAATGTCGTCGCTTAAAGAGCAAAAGGAGTTGTTTGTATCCAATTTGCTAGGTGGTTCCATACTGGAAATATATAATGTAACAATAATTGCACTTAGTGCTTATTTATCGTACAATTTGATTAGTTCATATGCTGGATTCAAGTTAACATTCCCACTTGATTTTGCATTGAACTGTATCACAATCCTCTTGTCGATAACCTTGTACAGTAATAACACGAATACATTACATTTGTTGATTTTAACGCCTGGTATATTGGCAGCTGTAACTACTTGGGGACAGAACAGTCGCAAGACAAAGCCTATGTCGAAGATAGTAAGAGATAAGGGAGACTCGCAAAAGCAATTGTTGATTCGGAAACCGTTTATTACGGCTTACAGATCACACATGTTAATCATTACCAACTTTGCTATATTGGCCGTGGATTTCAAAATGTTTCCTCGCAAATTTGCTAAGGTTGAAACATGGGGAACCTCATTAATGGATTTGGGAGTTGGCTCGTTTGTCTTTTCTATGGGGTTGGCCTCTTCGAGAGCTATCATCAAACAACGATTCGATTCTTCGAAGTCTACTGACTACAAGTTCAAATTCTCACAATACCTGTCGTTAATAATAACGAATACAGTCAAGGCACTTCCTGTATTGGCATTGGGGTTGATTAGACTAGTCTGTGTCAAGACTCTTGAATATCAAGAGCATGTCACTGAGTACGGCGTCCACTGGAATTTTTTTATCACTCTTGGATTGTTGCCTATATTTTTTGGTATTATTGACCCTGTTTTGAATATAATTCCTCGTTCTGTTGTTGCTTTGATAATTTGCGTTGGATACGAAACAATCTTAGTCAATACTAATTTATTGTCATTCATTCTTAGGAGCGATAACAGAATGGAGAATTTGATCACCATGAATAAGGAGGGGTTGTTTTCGTTTGTCGGGTACTTCAGTATTTTCATCTTTGGGCAATCATTCGGATCGTTTGTGTTGACTGGTTTTAAAACGCCAAATAATCTATTAGGTATGTGCTCATATCAACAGTACAAAAATTCTGGTAAGAAATCCAACATATTCACTGTTACAACTACTAGGGGGTTGATAATAACCACTGTATTTACACAAGCCTTATTCTGGTATGTCCAGGAGGCCCCTTTTGTGGGTAATATATCCAGAAGATTAGCCAATTTGCCATATGTTTTATGGGTTGTTTCGTATAATTCAGCGTTTCTCCTAGGTTATAATATGATCGAAACTTTTGTGACAAAACCAGAGGCTGCAGAATCCAGTATATTGAACGCTTTCAATAACAATGGTTTATTAAGTTTCTTGTTAGGAAACTTATTCACAGGTTTAACCAACATGTCCATAAATACTTTAGGCTGTAACGCTCCTGCTACCTTTTTAATTTTAACAACTTATGGTTTAATCTTGAGTATTCTTGCCCTAACATTAGATCGCAAGGGCATATATATTAGATTATAGATAACATACATAAATTATGACATTACAGAAATGAAGTCATTTAGATTACCATGGCTCAAGTGTTCAGTTTGTACTCTTCATAATATGATGCTGTTTGTAAATAATGTGTTTGTATGCTATTGTCATCTGATTAGAATTAAATTAATCAAATGAAACTATTCACTAGGACATATTTTATATTTATCTTCTTTTTTAACTAATCTATTATTTATATTAGTATTTTCTCTTCGAGTAGGTATAGTTATTCTCCTTATAGATTTGAAAATAATAAAGAATTATTAGTTTTAGAAACGTATAAAATTTTCTCTGCTAAAGTTGTAGATCAATCGTATATCGCTAACCTTCTTTTAAAAGGTTAAGATTAAGGGTATAATTTAATAGAATTTATAGAATTTCGCAATTAATGAAAAAATTCAGTTCATATACTATTTATATCAATATATAACAAAGAAAGATGGAGGAATAGCATGCAATAGCACTATAATGAAAATTTCAATGTAATCAACTATTGGATATATTTTACAGTACTGTAGCATTGTGGTTATAAAAAAAACTCTTTTCACTATCAACTTCGGTTCAATCGCATTGCTGAAACATGCTGCTGACGATTCCCGATTACTATCAATAGATATCCTAAGTAGCGATTTTGCAAATGTGTTTCTATTGAATGGCAAATACAACAGCAATGACTTCGAGATGATAATATCATTCTCCTGTTATAACCACACCTCGTATAATAGTTCCATGACTTTTGTAACTACGATTGGGCCTTTTGTCCTGTGTATCTTATTCAACAGAGAACGAACCACTGACTCCCATATCTCATTTTTTCAATACGTCGTTGATTTGGAAAACTATAGACGTACATCTAGCGTCATGATTCTTGTCCACGGCAAAAGTCTCTAGTTCTGCTATGATGGTGAATGGTGAACATGGGTCCGAAGATTTTATGGACGAAATCTTTTTCAAAATAGTCAAAACTAATTAAAAACGGTCCCTATCACTGTGTATCTTGCCACGCTTATAACCACCATGTAACCACACCTGCATCGTCGATTTGATGAGATACAATATCATTTCACTATCTAGCATAGCATAAAAAGGTTGCAAAGCGTGGCACACACTCATAACCGACAATATTCCGGAAATTTTGTGATGAATTTGGCTATGTTAACTCATGTCGAAATACGTATAGTACAATCATATTATAGTGTTAATCAATTGTCTATATGAATATACAATTTGTATAATAAGTAACACGCTAATTATCTAACAATTGTCGTTTGATTTGCTATAAACTTCTCGATTAATACCAACAATACGATGTCAAGTGCCACTCAGTCAAATTCATGGACGACATTCCTTAAATCTATTGCTTCATTTAATGGGGATTTATCGTCCTTAACGGCACCACCATTTATCTTATCTTCAACGTCATTATCAGAGTATTCACAATACTGGAGTGAACACCCCAATTTGCTTATCGAGCCCAACTTCTTGGTGCTGACCGAAGGAGCCGATACGTCAGAAGAGGAAGCGATGGCCTTGAAGAGGATGATTGCTGTTACCAAATGGTTTATCTCGACGTTAAGATCACAATACTGTTCACGTAGCGAGACTATGGGAACAGAAAAGAAGCCGCTTAACCCATTTTTGGGCGAGGTTTTTATTGGAAAGTGGTCAGACGAATCGAAAGACGGCAAACTTGGTGAGACAGTATTGTTGTCAGAACAGGTATCACACCACCCGCCAGTCACAGGATATGCCATCTACAACGAGAAGAATAATACTGTGTTGCAGGGATACAATGGAATTCGAGCCAGGATCTCGACCACTTCCATCAATGTCAAGCAATACGGACACGCGATATTGGAATATAAGGACTTAAACGAGTCATACTTGATCACATTACCTCCATTGCACATCGAGGGGTTGATCACGGCGTCGCCTTTCGTGGAATTGGAAGGGACCTCGTACATCCAAGCGTCTAACGGACTCATCGCTACCGTGGACTTTTCCGGTAGAGGCTACTTCTCAGGAAAGAAGAACACATTCAAGGCACGTATTTATCGTGACAAACTTTCGAGTGCCAACAAGACCAACGCATTGGTGACAGCTGCCGGTCAATGGTCTGGCAAGTCATACATCGGTAAGGGGTCCGAAACACCATCCAAGGGCGAGTTGTTCTACGACGCCCACAACGCTGAGGCGGAGCACTTGATTGTCAAGCCCATCGAAGAGCAGCATGAGTTGGAAACTAGAAAAGCGTGGCAGAAGGTGGCCGAGGCCATCAAGAAGAGCGACTACGACTTGATCCACCAGGAGAAGTCTCTCATCGAGAATAGCCAGCGTGAATTGAGAAAGAACGAAGAAGATGCTGGCTCCAAGTGGGAAACCAGGTGGTTCGACCACGTCGATTACCTCGCGTCCGACGATCTCCACGACCCCTTCAAGAACTTGACTAACTTGGCCAGTTTGTCGCTCCACAACGCTCCGTCAGGGTCGTTGAAGAGCTCTAAGTACGACAACGGTGACGCCAAGCACTGGAGAATCAACTTCTCCAAGTGGGAGAACGAGTCCGACATTAAAGTCTAGACCCTCCGTTACTCTGGCACCCTGCTCGCTCCAATGCTCTCGCAGACTTCCTGTCTCCATCCCCTTCCTTCATTCGGTAATTCTATATGTTAATAAATACTTATATAGTACGCAACAGCTGTTTAATTTACGAAGTGTAATATTTACATGTCCATCCTACGCCTGCGATTGATGATCTCCAGCATCCAGTGGTCATAATCGTCCCCATCTCTTCTAATATTTCTCTCTTCCTTCCGTTCTCACGTCCTCCTAGCTATTTGTTTCTGTTCCTATATCCCTCCAGCGTATCAAGCATCCAGACACATTATCGTATTAGGGCTACTATAAACCCTAACTCATAAGAAGTCAACAGTCACACGGATGAATCCCTCGTTTTTGCCAGAAAAATTTGAATCCGCACGTATTTGTCAAAACATCCAGACACCCATAGTAAATAACATTATTACACAAAAACCGAATTTTTTTTTTTTTTTCATTCTACTGACTCAATACCTGGCTCAGTTTGTGTTAGTACTGGGCAAAACTTCATAAAAGTATTCGAAAAATTTTCGAAGTTAGTTACATTTAATTTGTTAACTTATCACTGATATTCAATTAGATAAAATGGCTGAATCACACAGATGTATGTTAATGATTAAAAATAGAGAGTTTGTTGACCAAGGCGTCGTCGTGGTAAAGAATTATAGGGATGAAGTGGAGAATGAAAAATCAAGACCGTAGGTCAGAAAATGGTCATAAGATACACCAAGGGAAAATGATGCAGGAGGAGGAACAAACTAGTGAAATAACTGCAAAGGAATACTCGGACGAAAAGAAGGACAGGAAAGACAACGACCAACAGGTATTTAGGGCGTATGGTGAAAAATTTGGAAAATTTTCAAAGCTACGAATTTGGGCTACAGCATGCCAGTGGTGGATATGGATCAGCTGCCGGGTGCAAGAAGCGACGGGAGAAGACGCCGGGTCAAACAGAACTATTTTTGAATATATTTGCAGGAAACCAGTACTAACAAATTCTAGTATACGTTAAAGGTAAGCACTTGTCATACCAACGTTCTAAACATGTCAACAACCCAAACGTTTCTTTAATCCAAATTGAAAACGTCGGTACTTCACAAGATGCTAAGTTCTACTTAGGTAAACGTATTGCTTACGTCTACCGTGCATCCAAAGAAGTCAGAGGTTCTAAGATCAGAGTCATCTGGGGTAAGGTCACCAGAACTCACGGTTCCAACGGTATTGTCAGAGCTAACTTCAAGAAGAACTTACCAGCTAAAACTTTCGGTGCGTCAGTCAGAGTCATGTTGTACCCATCTAACATCTAAGTCAACTCAACAATAGAGTAATTAACACTATATATATTATTCCAACTTGCAAGAGGGTGCTTAAGTTTATATCTTAGGTTGTATTTTTTTGTCAATGTGTATAAAAATGATTTTTATTTTTATTTTCTCTAACTGCTCTTAATAAAACGTTTAATGTTCTAACAAGGTGGTTATACCATTGGTGAAGTGATTTTAGAAGTGATTATCCTACATGTTGACATACTGTTATTATTTCTTTATTGTTAGACTTGTTTAGGCTTATGTTTATGTATATTACTTATTAAAGTACGGTTTTGGCATTGTAAATGAAGACATCCTCGAAATCGTGTTGGAGATGTAGTTTTGTAGTACGGCTTTTCTGCAGGTCGGTATTAATTCACACCTGTTATTATGAAATTTTTGTAAAGAAACGAGTACAACTGATCCATTACATAGTAATTCTATGATTTGAAGGATACAATGGCGAAGAACAAGAAGAAGCTGTCCAAGAACCAAGCTCTGAACCAAGTCACACCTACTCCTGAAGCTGAGGCAACAGACAAGAACGAACACGAACAGACCAAAGAGACGATACAAGAACCAGAACAAGATGCTTCATTAGCAACAAGGGCTGGGAAGAATGACCCGAAAGTCGATGATTTACAAAAGAAGATTGACCAATTGACGTTGGCTTTGAAAGAGAAAGATTCCCTTTTAGCGGAAAAGGATATAGAGTTGAAGGAATCTACAAAACCATCAGGAGAAAAGACAGAAATGAATGGTGACTCTTTGGACATAAAAGAATTACAGGACAAATTATTACAAGTAGAAAAAGAGCGGAATGAAACGAAAGCGTCGTACGACACGTTATTGAGCAAATTATCATCGATGAAGTCTGTCTTCACCAAGATCAAAGAATCGCAGCGCGAGCTTGACGAAACCAAAGAAACCTTAGAAAGGTTGAGTACTGAAAATGCGGATTTGAAGGAGACAAATGAAACCTTTGCCAGCGAAACCCAAAAATTAAATGCTGTCATCAAAAAGTTATCTGAAGAAAGTACAGACTTGAACGGCGAATGTGATCGTTTGAGCAACTCGTTGACCAAATTAAGGAGAGAATTCCAAAGCAAAGACGAATCATTACAGGATGAAAAGTATAATTTGGAAAATACCAATTCTAAGCTAACAAAGAAGATCAATGAATTGAGATTAGAATTGAACGAGATAACCTTAAATAGAGACGAAGCCAATATGGAAACTAAGAACATGAATCTTACTATCGATGAATTGAAAGATAAATTACTGTCCAAAGAAACGGATATAAAAGATTTAGAAGAAAGGATCACTAATTCCACTCAATTGTTGTCCCAAAAAGATTCGGAGATGGAGTCCCTCAAACAAACGCATGATTCCAAACTTGATGAATTAAAGCAAGAGATCGAGTCATTAACTCAAGAAAAGACTTTAGTGGATACGGCTTTGCAAGAAAAGATCACGAAGTTATCTCAATTAGAAACTGAAACTGAAAAGGTCAGTAAACTAGAAGCAGATGTGAACAGTAAGCAGTTGATCATAGGCAAATTGCGTCATGAAGCAATTATCTTAAATGAACACTTAACAAAATCCTTAACCATGCTCAAACAACAACTGAGTAATCTGAACAACACCATCGACAAAGAACTCATTTCAAACGTTGTCATAAGCTTTTTACAATTTCCCCGTGGAGACACAAAGAAGTTCGAAGCATTACAATTAATCAGTGCATTGTTAGAATGGGATCAATCCCAAAGAGTAAGTGCTGGTCTAAGTCATAGTCAACAATCTGAGCGTAATACCAATGATACAAATGTTGATAAACCAATGCGACAGAGCTTTGTTTCGTTATGGACGGATTTCCTAGAAAAAGAATCAGAGAAAAAATAGACGAATTTGCATACCACTATCCCGTATTTATAATACAAACAAGCCTATATACCAATATTGAGATATCTTGTAATTAATAATTGTATAATTAGACTAATCATCATTTAGCACCAAAAGAATTAGCGTGTCAGAAATTTAAGCGCGTGAAGTGAAATAAAACACTTCACTCACTGAATAATTATTAAATATTCTGTATTTAGGTGATCTACACTCAGAAAATGGTTGATATAAGAGAATTTTTTGGGAATTCATCTTCAAAGAAGTCAACCGCGGATGTAAGTACTCTCCCGTCACTTTGTATTTAAGAATTGAATCACATACTAACGGATGAATTTAGAAAAAGGCATCAAGCAAACGAAATACCAACCCTAAGAATGAGGTAATTGAAATTGATAGTGATGAAACCAATCCAAAGAAGACTGGACCTACCAGCACCACTGCTAAATATTCACCAAAAAAGACATCGAAGAACGCTAGATCATCATCTCCGAGAAAGGGAAGTAAGACAAGACCAAACTATGTAAATTTAGATTCAGATTTTGATCATAGTGAGGATGATTTCAAACCTGACAGCGAAGGGGACGAGAATAATGATTTTGAACAAGAAAAAGCGGATGAAGATGAAGATTTGGAAGAGATCGTAAAACCTTCATCACCGCCTTCGAAGGTCACTCCCAAGAAACGAGCAAAGACAGAATCAACTTCACCAAAGAAAAACTCACCTACAAAGAAGCAAAAGAAAGAAACAGAAACTGCATATGAATCAACCGGAACCTCTGCAGATGAAATATTGGCTACGATATCTGATGCAGAATTACCGGAAACCGAAGACACTAAAGATAAACCATTTCAATATTTCCAACAAAGAAAAACGCTGGGTCCTCAGCCTACTGGTGAGGAATTAGATATACCAGAAGCGAAACCAAACTGTTTGTCTGGATTGACCATAATATTTACCGGTGTTTTACCAAGACTTGAAAGAACAATTGCCGAAAATTTAGCAAAAAAATATGGTGCCAAAGTTACCAAATCCATTCTGGGTAAGACAAGCTTGGTAGTCATAGGGGACGATGCAGGCCCATCTAAGGTAGAAAAAATTAAGAAGAATAAAATAAAGGCCATTACTGAGGATGGTTTTATAAAACTATTGCGAAGTATGCCTGCTGAAGGTGGAGATGGCCAATCGGCTATAGAAGCACGTCGTAAGAGAGAAGCAGAAGACCAAAGAATAATTGAGGAGGCAGAGGCAGAGGAAAGAAAAGCTCAGGCAGAGGAGAAAGAAGCGAGCCAGCCTCAAATAAAAACTGAGGCTGATCCTTCTCGTGCAGAGAGTCCGAAAAGAATTATCTCTAACAGTGAGAAGTTATGGACTGTTAAATATGCACCAAGCGATATCGCACAATTATGTGGTAATAAAGGTCAAATAAATAAATTGAAAACTTGGCTATCAAATTGGTTTGAGTATGCAAAGCATGACTTTAAAAACCCTGGACCGGATGGATCAGGAGTCTTTCGAGCATGTTTGATTAGCGGACCGCCAGGGATTGGTAAAACTTCAGCAGCTCACTTGATAGCCAACAGTTTAGGGTTTGACGTTTTAGAGAAGAATGCATCAGACGTTAGATCTAAATCTCTATTGAATAGTAATATTAAATCTGTGTTAAGCAATACTTCAGTTGTTGGGTTTTTCAAACATAGAAATGATACAGAACTGCACGCCAATGACAAGAAGTTTTGTCTTATTATGGATGAAGTTGATGGTATGTCAAGTGGTGATCATGGTGGTGCTGGTGCATTGTCCGCATTCTGCCGTATAACTAGGATGCCAATGATCTTGATCTGTAACGACAAGTCATTGCCTAAGATGAGAACGTTTGATAGAGTAACATATGATTTAGCATTCAGAAGACCAACAGAAACAGAGGTGAAAGCAAGATTGATGACTATTGCTCATAGGGAGAAAATCAAATTGGATCCGACGATTATTGGCCAATTAGTTCAAGTTACGAATAATGACATCAGACAAATGATCAATTTGCTATCTACTGTTTCCAGAACCCAAAAGTCAATCGGTCATAACGAAAGTAGGGAATTCTCGAAGAGTTGGCAAAAACATACAATTTTGAAACCATTTGATATAACAGGAAAATTTTTGAACGGTCAAATTTATAATCCAAATGCCAACCACAGTTTGAATGATAAGATAGACCTATATTTTAACGATATAGATTTTACCCCATTGATGATTCAAGAAAATTATATTTCTACTAAGCCCACTAATGTGAAATCGACATTAGATCATTTAGAAAGAGTCGCACAGGCTGCAGATGATATTTCGGAATCAGACCATGTCAACTCGTTGATTAGGTCAAGTGAACAGCAATGGAGTTTATTGCCATTTCACGCAGTGATGTCCTCTGTCAAACCTTCACTGGCTGTCGCAGGTAATTTCACCCAAAGAATTAACTTTGCAGGATGGTTAGGCCAAAATTCAAAGGCAATGAAGTACCAGAGACTATTGCAAGAGTTGCAGTACCACACGAGGTTGAGAACATCAACAGATAAAGCCCAATTGAGATTGGACTATTTACCATTATTAGTCAAGAAATTGACCGACCCTCTCCTTAAGAACGGAGAAGATGGTATCGAAGAGGTCATGGACGTCATGGATTATTACTACTTAACTAAGGAAGATTGGGACGCATTAGTCGACTTTGGCCTAGGATCAACCAAGGGTGAAATATTATTAAAGAAGATCCCGACAAAAGTCAAAACTGCTTTTACAAGAAAGTATAATGCAAAATCTCATCCGGTTGCAATCTACAAGACTGGTAATTCTGTGGCCAATGGGGGTCCTGCCCGTAAACAAAAGGTTGATTTCGACGACGTGATTGAAGATGATACCAATATTAAGGATGATGAGGAAGATTCTGTTGATCCTGACAAGATTGATACTAAAAAGGATAAATTAATCAAGGAAGTTAAACCGAAGAAAACGCCAGCGAAGAAGAAACCAGCCAAAAAGAAATAAAATATATAGCGAATAATTATGTCTTTAAGTTACTGTGCAGTTTATTTGATCTATTTAGTAATAATCCATTTAACTAATCTATTGTTTTTAAACCATATCAATAATCAGTATAAGTTTATAATACTCGATACAGACTTGTTCCTACGCCGTACAGTTTTGTATTTTTTTTTTTCAGTCCGTTCCGCATTTCACCAAAACCAAGATTTTATCAAAATCCATAATATATGGCATAAAATATAATAATAACTAATCACTTCTTAATTTAATGATTTATGATCAATGTCAGACCAAGGAACAATATATAGTATACCAAATAATAGGAAAACCAATAATAATAAATTGCCCAATTTATTAATACCATCACCTGTTTCAATAAACAAATCAGATCAAACCCATAAACAGCCTAGACGAAAACCACCCCCAATAGATTTTCTGAGAATCCATGGGGCGTATTCGAACACACCGGATACCATTTCGCCGAATCCATCGACGGGGACCTATAGTGGCATACAGAGCGCCACGAGCGATATACTGGAAAATTTAAAAACACAGAGTATTGGAAATCGTAGTCAGAATAAAGAGCAGGACAATAATAATAAGAATCATAATAGCGACAATATACAGAAAAAGGTTGAAGACTTATCGCCAGAAGACTGGAATAGATTAGCCAATGACAGTCAGATAATAGAGCTTAATAAGTTAGGGGAAGGAAACGGTGGCAGCGTGTCGAAATGTACGTTAGTGAATGGATCACAAATCTTTGCATTGAAGTTGATCAATGCAGACCCCAATCCAAGTATCCAGAAGCAAATAATTCGGGAATTGCAGTATAATCGGGCTTGTGATTCGCCAAATATTGTCAAATACTATGGGACATTTATGATCGAAAAGCAACTGATGATTGGAATTTCGATGGAATACATGGGGGGCAAGTCTTTGGATGCAATTTATAAGCGAGTCATCCAATTAGATCCAACCAACAGAATCAACGAAAAGGTGTTGGGTAAAGTTGCGGAGTCGATTTTAACGGGTTTAAACTATTTGCACCAGCAACGTATTATCCATAGAGACATTAAGCCATCGAATATTCTTTTGGATAACGAAGGAAACATCAAATTATGTGATTTCGGGGTCAGTGGTGAAGTGGTTAACTCGCTTGCCACTACTTTTGTAGGCACTCAGTACTACATGGCGCCCGAAAGAATAATGGGAAAGCCTTATACTGTTAGCTGTGACATCTGGTCTCTCGGCCTTACATTGCTCGAGGTCGCAAGTTGTAAATTCCCGTTTCTTACAGATGGCAATGTGGTTGGGCCGATTGAGTTACTATCTTTGATCTTGGAGTATGAACCAAAATTGAACGATATACCCGAACAAGGCATTTTTTGGAGTGACTCCTTCAAAAACTTTATTGATTACTGTTTGAAGAAGAATAGCGAAGAGAGACCAAGTCCCAGACAAATGTTGACCCACCCATGGTGTATCACGCAACTGAAGGTCAGCGTAAGAATGGATAAATTTGTAAAAAAACTATGGGGTCAATTAGATTAAGCAAGATATGCCTATAGCTCCGTGCCAGTACAAGATTTGCAGACGAAATGCCAATATGATAATCTCCAGATCCACAAATATCGTATCACGGTTGAATTATTTATTACAATATGAAGATTTAGAACAGGCTATAAACTTCGGGGCTATGTACATTAGTTACATCTATAGTTATACTTTAATATATGAATAGATGAAACCACAGATCTATACACTGTATAGTACACCGTTTAAGTAAATCTAGTAACATTCTTATTAAAGTTACACAAACTCACATTGAGGATTTTCTCAAAAAGTCATTTATCCAATCAAATAAGTGTTAAAAACACATAGGATAATCAATAGTAATTAATTAATTGCATTAGTAGGTTAATACAATATGCCAGTTCCATTTGAAGGTTTATTACCATATGCTATTATGGCCGCCTTTTTTGGCGTTGCTGGCCACGGTGTTGGTTTCGTTAGATACTGGGACAACGGTTGGAAAAACGATAGATACAACTTAGATTCCTGGGATGAAAAAATGATGGAACGAGATTTCCTTCTTACAGGAGTTAAGCGAGGCCAAAGTAGTGAACCTACTGCACCAGACCATTTCAAGACAGCAGATGTCCAATTACAAAGGTACTGGACACCATACAGAGATCAATTCTTTGTTTTCAGAGAGAGATTATACAAGGGATACGTCACCGGTGTTTGGGATTTTTCATGATGGTGTTGAAGATATTTGTCGTAATTTTAAGTTAAATATTTGCATTACATTTATTCATTAAAGAAATATTGTTTTAGAATTGATTGTAGAAAAGAGCGGAACACACCACAAGACTATCATGGATAATATAGATAAGCACTGGAAAATGTAATTGAGTATAAATTTTATGTAGACGATTAGATTCCGTCTCTCGATCCTATCGTAGATATACGGTTAAATGACATGACGTATATATAAAGTAAAATGAACAGCGCTATTTAAAATCTTTGTAGGTCCACTTTTCAGTAATCTTAGGAGTGTATCTTCTTCTCTTGGCGACTGGAACTCTAGTTTCAACCAAACCATTTTCTTGTAAGTTGATCATCGAATCATAAAATAAATTACCTTCCGGTTTCAAATTCTTCAAATTGTTAGTAAGCTCGTCAGACAATTTGACTTCCAATGGTCTTGTCATAGAGTCATATTTGAATAGCTTCTTAGTCTTTTTAGATTTGGCTTGTTTATCTTTCTTTGCTTCCTGCTTAGTAGCTGCCAATTCGTTATACTCATCTAACTTCGCTAATTCTTTAATTTGGTGTTTCAATTCCTTCAACCGTTCCTCCAATTCAGTTCTTTGTTTATGTTTTAATTCTCTGTTTCTTTTCGACTTGGATTTAATCATCACCTGGGTAGGCTTATTTATCGACAATTTAAAGTCCAGGACAGGTTCTTCTTCCCCTTCCTCTTCTTGCTCATCCTCCGATGACGCTTCTTCATTTTCATCCAAATTAGCGATCAATTGTTTAATACGCTGTTGATGATCTATGAGTTCTTGACGCTTTAATTCCTTTTCGTTTTCAGTTGCATATTCCTTATTTATCAATGCCTTCCACGACGCCAATGACGGGTTATAAGACTTTCCAGCATCAACATGCCTTTCTTGTTCACCCAATTTAATAGACTCCGTTTTCAGTGTCTTAGGAATATTTTTGGCCTTAGTGTGGCCCGTAGATGACTTCTTTAATAAGATTTCTGGGGTATTATCAGTAGGCTCTTCACCCCAAATATCCTCATTCTTTGCTCTAAATAATCCGTCCTTGTCAACTCTAGTTTTCAACTTAGACTCCCCGTTTACCTTCCCTGATAACTTCATCAACCTGTGTACTTCGTGCTTATTAACACCCTGGATTTTCTTGTTGTTTCTTTCGATAGCTAATGGCTTCACTTTTGATTTGTTTGTCAATATTTCAGTACTCTTTAATTTTTTCCCTGATTTACCCCCCATGGACTTATCTCCTTCTGTATCTATTATAAAATCATCATTATCATCACCAAGAAGTCGCTGCTTAGTTTGTGCATCTTCTAATCCCTTTTCGACATCGTCGATATCGATGTTCTTTCTCCATGACTTCTTTCCCTTCCTTGACCTCTGCAGAGGTGTTTTAGGTCTATTTTGTTCCATGTCTGTCTATTTATTCTTTATTTTTCAACTGGGACATTTACGTTTAGAAAAATTATTTGATGAGATGAGCACAAAAAATCAAGACATGTCGCGCCCCAGAATTCCATACGACATGAATGTCGCGTTGGCCGATAAACTATGGCCATATTGATGTAGTGGTGTAGGATAACAGTAGATCAGTCCGACAAACGACATGGCACAATTGTGCTTCGATAACCCACGAATGCTTTGTCTCGCGGCATTAATTTTAAGTCAGACAAAGAAGTACACAGTATATTGGAACTGGAGAAGTTGTAGCACCACAACCCAACGGAAGGCCTTACTGGTTTCGTCCTCGTAAAATTAGTATCACATTGGTCATTGACGAACAGCTACCTTTCTACCGGCAAAACCCGAAATATTAGACTGAACTCGCAGTTTCTGAAATGGTCATCAATGTATCACAGCAGTCTCGCCTATAGTAACTACAAGCCGTCGGCTGTTTCGGCAGTATTGCGGTTGGTCGCAGGCGATTACTGCAAATGAAACAGCCCGTAGCCACGTCTGCATAAGATCATACTCTACTATTGTACATTTTGTTACATATTGGTGGATATTCGTGGATAGTTGGGGAAAGGTTCCATTGCGTTCGGAGTAGCGTACGCATCAACAAGAACCAGAACACTAAAACCCGATCTCCCCCTAGCCCAATTATACACTAACCCCTACATACATATCTATACATTCTCCTCCAACAAATTAAACACACATTTTAATATTTGCGGATAGTCGTTGATCAGCCCGTTTATGCCCATATAAGTCGGTCTGCAGTACTTTTTCACCACTAAGTAGCCTAAATTCTTCGCCTGTTCTGTCAAAATATTGTTCGCGTGGTCCTGAAGTACACTCGAGTATATTTGTCCCGTTCTCATATCATTTATTGAATACACGTAGCTTCCAATAGCTGTATTTGTCATTTCATTTACGTAGACGTTAATGCTTGATCTATCGTGTTTGTCTATGCTGATCACTATCTGATAATCATCTCCGTTTATATTCTCTTGCTTCGTGACAATCATGTTGGTGTATCTTTCTGGGTTATATGCTATGCAGACTGAACCTAGAAATGGGCGTTCTATGATGTGATTCTCTTATTTGAAACGGTCTAGACATAAAGGGTCTAATTAATTTTTCATGAATAATAGCCGCGATTACCTAATCTGAAAAGCGGCTGCTATTATAAGAAGGTAAATTAATAGTTAATCAAGCATTAATGTAGTAGAAAGAAAACACATTTCTTAACCTTGTTGTTTATATAATAGTGGACAATTACCTCTATACATAAACATAGAACTATTTAAAATAAAGTGCACGCAAGTTAATAGCATGTTTGTACAAAATAGTGACCCAACAAGTTCCGATGTTGCCGCCAGGAAGCCCTATAGAGGTGGCGATAGTATAAACGGAAGAAATAATGATAATGGGGGGATAATTAATACAGAAGAAAAACATATGGATGAATTGGAGGGCGATATGGCAGATATTAGTCTCGAGACAGGTGAAAACGGGGATGGCCCGGCTACTAAAGGTAGAGATCATGACAATAGCGAGAGCGAAGGTGAGACAAATGAAAGCGATGACAAACATCGGCCTTTGAAGTCATACGTAACGGGTAATGGTGTGGGACATACGAATGGAGAGTCTAAGGGTTCGGCAGATGGTGAATTTCTACAATCATTGAACAGTTGCATGTTCAGCAAGGGTGGGACACAAGCGGATATCTTTCCATTGAGGATCAGCGTTGCGGACGGAACCAAGGAGGGGGCAGACGAGTGTGTTAAGGACGAGGGCTTGAAGTTCAACGATGAGCTGGTGCTCTCATTTACGAGCAAGGAGGTTGCAGACCGTGTGGTGACAAAGTTGTTGGATGGCGGGTTTGAACTCTCATTTAACTACACCAATTTTATTTCGCATCCGGGGAACTTGTTCATCAAAAACCTCTCTGACGAGCTTATCAACTACGATAAGCTTTTTGAGTACTTCCAGAGAAATAGCAAGCACCACTCGCTTGCGGATATCAATATTTTCAATAGTGTCGAGGATGATGTATTTGCAATTTTGAAATTTCAGAACTATCTCGATGTTGACTATATCATCAATACTCTTGATGTTAATAAGAATCCTTTCAATGTGAACGAAGGTGTTCCTATTTATTTGAATAAATACATTAGCAAGAAGGAGAGGAAGCTAAAATATACTGACAATTCGACAGTGTCTGAGAATCTAAATAATTATAATACAATTGTGATAGAGAATCTAAGTGACTTTTTGAACAATTGTAACCCTGATTTATCATTAGTGGAACGTTTTTTATCGAAGTTTGAAATTTTCAACAAGGTAGAGAGCATATATTTCCCAGTTATTCAAACTACCGATAATAACTTCACGTTATTAAATTTTGGATTTATTAATTTCGATATCAGTGACAATTTGAACATTAATGCGTTAAGGTGTTTGTACTATCTTAACGATTTATCTTTCGATCAATTCATGAAGTTCGGTCCCGAGGATGCATATGATATAGAGCAGGATTTGTGCAAGTCAGATCTTCCGACTTCCAACGATGACGTGAACTTAAAAGTCTCAATTGGTCAACATAAACATAACCATTATCTATACCAATGTCAAACAAACCAATTCTTATATTTACAACAGAGCAAGTTATCATTAAAGTACCTTGACCTTACTATGCATAATATTTTATTAAATTCGTTTTCTAGGTTTGTCAATTACCAAGAAACCAACATTTATGTTAACAATTTCCCGGTTATTTTTGAGAATGATGATCGTCTATGGGAGAAGTTTTGGTTGCAATTTGGAAATTGCATTAAGTCGGCCAAAATTATCAAACCACAATTTTATTCGAAGAAGAATGAAGTTGAATTAGGTAAAATCGGCTTTGTTTTCTATAAGGATTTTAAAATGGCTTTGAGAGCCATTTTACTCACTAACAACAAAATGATAAACTTCAAAAGTTTCAAGAAGGTTTTGGTACAAACGTCATTTGCAATACAGAAAAATAATCACAATCATCAAAGACCTTCATTGCCAAGTAATCATTATCAAACACACAATCTTCCAAATAATTATTTGAAGAGATTTAGTTTGCCAACAATAACTGATTACAATTATTATCTTCAACCACCTGCAATTCCTGTTCCACCTACTGCTCCAGCAGGAAATCCAACAGATTACATTAACTTTTACAATCCATATATGTATCAATTCAATTATCCGTTCGTTCCATTTGATAAAGATTTAAGTCCAAACGAGGAGTCAAACTTCCCTGAAAATATTTCACCTCCATTGAATTATTACTATCAACCCTATTATCAGTTTCCATCCTCGAATAATTATCAGCCGTTATCTACGCCACCTTCATCACCGGTCTTTAAGTCAAAGAAATCAAACAAATCAAAGAATAAATAAAATTGATTTTTTCAATTCATTCTAGTTATAAAATGAGATAAACTCAAATTTTCTTGCACTTCAAATAGATAAATTAATGTTTATAGGATTTAAATTTTTAAAATTTGTATATAGCTTTAAATAAGATTTATACTTTCCAGTATAGTCGCATAAGAACGAACAAGACCTGAGTAACATAAGAAAACACTATTAAAACCTACATCCAAAAACATTTTCACGACATAAATACCATATATAAGCTTATTAAATTACAAACTAGGTGGATCGTCTCTTGGACTAGGCTTTAGGTGTATGTCCTCGGATTTAAACTTTTCAACAAACTCAGTTGTGTCTTCGTCATTCACTTGTTCCACAGTAGTGACCTCTTCAATGTAATATTTCAACATACTTTCAATACCATTTTTTAATGTGACAGACGACGAATCACACGATCTGCAGGCACCTTTTAATCTAAGGTACACCGTTCCATCCTGTTCCGAAAACTTGACAAATTCAATATCCCCACCATCATCCTGGATTGCTGGTCTTATTCTAGTAAAAATCAATTCTTTGATCATAGTAACAGTTTCATCATCATTTTCATTAATTTCCATATCATCGGTAAGCTCTGCTTCTTCATTTATAATTGGCGTACCATTATTCAAAAATTCTGTCAATATAGAGAAGATCTCTGGTTTTAATAGTGACCAGTGCAAATCTTCATTCGCCTTTTCAATTGTGATGAAATTTGATCCAAACATAACTGATTTGATTCCATCGATGGAAAAAAGTTTTAAAGCTAATGGACTACTGGCTGCCTCTCTTCCACTCAAGAATTCCCTGGTTTCATTTTCCTGCAATAGCTGCGTTGAAGGTAAGAACTTTAATGCATGTTCATTTGGCGTTTCCATCGTTTGGATGAATAAATTACGGGTGCTATTGATTATTGATTGATTTATTTGCGGGAGTCTCCGAAATGGAGCCACAAATGATCTTTTTACCATAAACATTTCTATAATTACTATTAATTTAGTGGTTTATTGCTATTCACTATGAAAAAAATAAATGTTTTAGTATTAATAAGAATGAATTTGAAGTTCTTTCCCCCGGATATACAGTACCGAGCACCAGATCATTCTACTCTGAAGTCGGAATTCGATGCAAAAAGACGTTTCTTTTTTTATCTATTTGATCAGTAGCTCCGTTCATCAATTATCGAACAAGAGTTTTTCAAAGAGAGACGCTGCTTTCTCTTCAAATTTGGAATCACTCAACTCATTACTACTGATAGATTGATCTAACTGTAATTTGTTTTCGGCTAATTGTAACATATTCTCTTCAATTGTATTTTTCGCAATTAATTTTGTTACAACGACCTCGCTCGTTTGGCCAACTCTGTGAGCTCTATCTTCAGCCTGTTTATCATCATGGGGGTTAAATGATTGATCAAAAATTATAACGTGATTTGCCGCTACCAAGTTGATACCGAAACCTCCGGCCTTGGTAGATAATAAAAATACAGGGATGGTTTCATCGTCATAAAACTTATCAATCAAATCTTGTCTGGTATCAACGCTTGTTTGACCATCTAATCTCAAGAATTTGATGTTAGAAATGGTCAAAACCTTCTCTAAAATATCCAACATTTGGGTGAACAACGAGAAAATCAATACCTTTTCCTTCTGATTTATAATTTTGTCCAATATTTCGATTAAGGTCGAAATCTTACCACTATTTAGCCAGTCCTCATCTTGTAAAATAAATTTGCCTAAAGTCTTTGGAAATTTCTCACATAAGTGGTTCAATTCATAATCAGCCATGACCTTCATATCTTCCAAAATGTAAGTTTGGTTGGCATCAAAATATTCTGGTTCATTCATAATGGCTTTGGACATTTTTACAACTTTTTCATCGTCATATAAAGTCCTGAATAATAAAGGATGTAATGAGGCTTTTCGTAAGGACATCATAACGTTGGAGCTCGATGGGATTGCATTTTTTCTTGCTTTCTCATTTTCCTTACTTGACAACTTTTTTCTTCTTTCTCTTTCAATCCTTGTCCTTTTTCCTTGATTCAAATAATCATCATAAATAGCCCGTTGTGTCGGTGTTAATTCGCAATTTTCAATCTTGTGAATCTTGCCTGGTAAGTGTTTTAAAACTTGTAATTTTTTACGTCTTAATACAAAAGGAGTCATCATTGTTTTAGCTTTCGTTATAGCCTGTAAAGACAACAATGGATTATAATTATCATCTGATGAATCAACGGTTGAGACTTTCTTATTGAACAATCCTTGAAGATCTTCTCGCTTGTCGTTAAACAAATTTGGCAACATGAATGCTAGAAGTGAAACTAATTCCTTTAAATTATTCTGTAAAGGTGTACCAGTTAACAATAAACGATATCTTGCATTCAATCTCATCAATTTGTTGTACCTTTCTGAGGTAGAATTCTTCAACATGTGTCCCTCATCGTATACTATCATGTTAAAGTTTTGATTTCTTAAAAACTTGAAATCTGGGGCCGCGCCGGTAGCCAAATTATAGGTTGTAACCATCACGTCATATTCGCTACCCTGTAAATCATATCTCAATTCTTCCCTTTCACCTTGAGATCCATAATAGGCTTGAACTATTAAATCAGGACAGAACTTATTAAATTCCCTAAGCCAATTTTCTAAAGTTGACGATGGCACGATAACTAAATGTGGTCCTTTCTTTGTTTCGGTTTCCTTTAAATATGCCATAAAAGAAATTACCTGACAAGTTTTACCTAAACCCATTTCATCTGCTAAAATGCAAGACAAGTTGTTACGATATAAAAGATTAAGCCAGTTAATCCCGACTTGTTGATAATTCTTCAAATCAATATCTTCGGCTAATAATGATGGCTTCTCCTTAATATAAGTTAGGCTTTTACTTTTGGAACGTACAACAATCTCTTCCTCTTCTTCTTCATAGTCATCTTTAGCTCCAATTTCAATTGCATTTTGACATGGTTCAAGGTCAACCATCTCAAGTTCGCCATCACCAGTTACTGTAACTCCCCATTTTTCCATCTGTTTTGAAATCAAGTCGCCATACTCAGAACATTTTTTAATTAATGAATCAACTGCTTTATAACCTTTTAAACTGAATTCTGTACTCTCAATAATTTTCTGACCCAAGGTCTTTCTTTGTACTCTTCTCTTTTTACCACTATCCTCCTCTGTTTTCTCACTTGGTAATTCAAATTTGTCTTCAGCAACTGCATAGATATTATCAAATGGTCTCTTTGAGATAATTAATTCTGCAACTTTAGGTGGTACGTTACTAATTTCAATAATATCCTGTGTTGAAGCATTATTTAAAAATTCCAATATTTGAGAGTCAATTGTAGTTAAACCTGTCTTATATCCTTCTTCGTCTTCTTCGTCTGACATATCATCACTCATGTCATCATCTTCTAAATCATTATCACTGATCTCTATAACTTTATCCTTCTTTGACGTTTTGGCTGCACGCCTGTTTGCCTTGATCTTTTCTTCTAGTTTCTCCAAGTCATCGTCATCAACAATTTCATTCTCATTTGCGTTGGTCTGGTCAGCGGATACGAGATGTCCACTTATCGTCTTCTTGAGTTTAGGAATGTATTGATCTTGATAATTAAAAGTAGCTGTCAACGGTGATCCCCTGTTAGAGTCATCACTACTACTTACTGTAGATGCACGTACAAGTTTTCTCCTTTTAGGTTGGATATCCTCCTGATTACTAAAAACTTGATCAATGCTAGGCTGTTGTTTTGGTTTGTATTTATATTTGTCCAAAATTGACACTTTTGGTTTGGATATATGAACCTTCGTCGAGGAATGTTTCTCTGGTGATTCAAATGATATAGGTAGTGGAGGTGGTGCAGCAACAGATTTAACTCTGGCCTTGCCCCTAGCTTTAATTGGAGAACGGTCTTCGTCGTCATATTGATCATTATCATTCTGGTTTTCCCTTTCAGCTTTCTCTTGTTCCTCTTTTTCTCTTCTTTGGTTTATTTCCTCTTGACGTTGATATTCTCTCAATAATCTCTCTTTTTCTTGTTTCATCTTTTCTTCTTGACCTAATTCACGTTGTCTTTTAAGCTCAGCTTCACGCTTGCCTAGAATTTCAGATTTATCATAATTATCCATCAACCACTGTGTTATGTCTCTGAGATTTCCTTTACCTTTGACGAAACCTTTAAATATATCACTTTCCTGCAAGTAGTAAAATCTTCTCTTGACCATAGGAAAATCCTTATGGTTTCTAATCGCTTGTCTTTTAGCCTCGAGCTTTCTTTCCTTTTCCTCGTCTGTATCAGGGAAATTTATTTGGGTTCTACTCGGAGGCATTAAATCGCTACTAGACTTGGTTGGCGATGATTTAACGTGAATTGGTGATGAGGTCGGAACTTGAATGTATGAAGGTTCTTTTTTGGGCGAATCTTCCACTTGAATAGCACGATCCTCTGATGGGTTATTATACCAACTCATATCTATTAGTGTACGATCCTTAATAGATTCTTTATTGTGCTTGAAGTAATCGAAATTTTTACTTTGAATTACAGAAATTTTGGCGATGATAATCCCACGCGTCAATATAAAAAATCTGCTATTCGTACCTGAAAGTACAACAATTGAATCCATATAACTGAATACTAGTAGAAAACATATACTCTAAACTACTTAATGCTAAATTTCAATCAATCGCTCATATGAAGTTCCGTGAATGCTGTTATGTACAGCTGTCACTAGAGCTTAATAGACGTACGGAATAATTTTGTACGGCACATTTTTTTCATATTCCTCCCAGTGCTTACCATATTTTAATTTACATTTAGCTTCGTCTCTCATTTGTCTATGAACCAATAATACCCCAAAATAAATAACATAGAAGTAAGTTAATAACGTCTGAAATCCAGTTGGCAAACACCACGACCAACCAATCAACCAATCACCGAAATAATTTGTGTGCTGCGAAATGCCCCACCAACCATCGCATAATAACTTGGAGCCTGTTTCAGTTTGGATACTTTTTAAATTCAAGTGATCCAACTTACCCATTCTAAAATCTGACTTCTGTTTGTTAGAGGAATGAAAAATGTAGTAACCAGTAAAACTTAAAATCAAAATTAATACAACTTTGACGTAGCCTAAATCCAATGAGTTTTCGGGTAACGTTAAGTATCTTGCTTGCAACGAATAGGACCATGGTAACCAAGCTAAATCACCAAAACTTAACATGAATCCAAATCCATCGGTAGTTATATCCATCATTGATAAAACACCTTCTTCATTTAAAACTCCATCGAAAACATAAAATGCTTGCAAGAAATTGACTAGTAATAAAGAATCGGTGATTTTTTTATGTTTGTGGTATTGATTATGAATACATGATAAATTAATCAAAAACCATAGTAACATACCGGGTCTTAACTCACAAAATAACTTAATATCCCAGGATCCAACACGAGGATTCAACTCTCTGCCAATAAACCAATCGTAAATTATATTGCCTGAGTTCCCATTTATAGACAATATTCTTTCATTTGTACCGGCTTTATTTGAACTTGTCAATGGAATGAACGAGCAGACATAGACAAAGACTGACAATAAAAATGAAAAAATTATTGTAACAAATGTTAGCTTCAATTGATTGTCATAAAGAAACTGCAACTCTGGTAAATAGTAGTTATCAGATATGAGTAATCTACTTAACAAGAGAACAATTAATAATCCAGCCATCAGCTTTCCGTTTATTCTGTATTCTAATTGACTGTTGTCTCTCAATGTTATACCCTTTAGTTTTTTACCTGGCAAAATAAAATCCAAAATCACTAATACGACAAACCATATTAGATATGCACTCCAACAATTGTAATCGAAGCATAGTTCAGTCCATTCCTGAGCATTTGAAGGTATCTGCTCTGCTATCGCCTTAAAATCCAAGGATAATCCTTGCACGGAATAATATTCATTAGTGATTAATGCAAATAAAGTAATAAGTGTTGGAAGCCCGATGGTAATACCCAACGATCCCGGTATTCCGAAAAACTCTCGATGAGCAGTAGGTGGATTCAATGTAGACATTTCTTCTAATGTTCCAACTATCCAAATATCTTCATAGATTAGACGCTTTTATATTGTTTTGATCATCGGTTTCTCGTACTTACCCAATCGTCGTATAAACTTTTGGAACACAAAATCATAACGATAATGTAAACGACGGTGGTAAACGATGATGGCAATCTATACATAATTAAAGAATGCTTGCTATTGCTAATATATCATTTGGGATCTTGGATTATCCACTATATGTCAATCATATTCAGTGATCGCAGTAGCCTAGCAGCTTGGCCCTATCAATTAGGTTTTAACGGCATTTGATTTATACTAAGTCATTTATTAATACTAGACATATTTTGAGATTTGCGTATCTTTTAGGCTTATAAGTCTAGACATCAAGATATTCAGAAAGTTGCTATTAAATCATTAATTGCTTTCATTTGATTTATGTCGAAAGGAATTTTGATGGGTGCAAAAACCTTTAAATTCCCTATTCCTGGCAACGAGCATTGAAAACATCTATTAATGTTTTTGTATTACATTGCTAACACCTAATGTTGTGGTTGTTAAATATTCAGAGGCATAAGTTATTAAAATCGTATAATGAGCGAAAAGCTGCAAATTCAATATATTTATACAAAACTTTGAGAACTTATTTGCTTTTTATATGATAAGCATTGGGATATCATTTCCTTACATATTAGAGAATATTGATGTAATAGAATTACTTTGGACCTTATTTTGAACAACAAATACTTACAATAGATTAAAATTTAATTTGCAATGGCCCAGCAATAGACTTGTATATCATAATCCTGTATATAACAATTGCTAATTCAAAATTATTCAGATTAGTTAAAATAGATAAGAAAGTTATAAGATTAATTATACATGTCTCAATACAAAGTACTTGCATGTGGTTCAAATGGTAACTATCAGTTAGGCATATCTGACGATGATGATCACGATGTTCTTCAGACGGCGATATTCTGTCATGAGGATGGCTCGAAGACTGACCATATCCATTCAAAACCAACTAAGATTACTTCAGGTGGAAACCACACCTTCATTTTATTAAGCAATGGTGAATTATTCAGTGCCGGAGATAATACTTATGGTCAATGTGCCCATTCCATTAATACCAAATGGACACATATCCATGAGTTTACAAAAATAGGGGCAAAGAATAGATGGACAAATGTTAGTTGCGGATGGGAGTTTTCTATCCTAATGAATGAACTTGAAGAAATTTATGTTTGTGGTATAGGATTGAAGGGTGAATTGGGATTAGGAGAAAATAAAAAGAGAAGTGAGCTCGTTAAAGCACCATTCAAATTCCCTAGTACTGTTGTTGAGCTCAAGTCTTCCATAAACCACACTATTATAAGGCTTGCTAATGGAAAATTATATGGATGGGGAAACTGCAGAAAGGGACAGTTGGGTGATCAAGAACCAATTTGTGTAAATGATAAGTCAAAGGCGCGTTCAATAATTTGGGAACCAGAACCACTTCTGTTTGGTGAAATTGATCTACATGCATACGACCTAGGCCGGGATTGCACTATACTACTAAATAAAAATCATCAAATAAGAATATATGGAAAGGGAGCTGAATCTTATGATTCCCTTGAAAAAGTTATAGATTTGAAGTCAATGTGGTCGTCGTACCATTACTTGGTTCAGAAGGAAAACAACACACGAATTGTTAAATCGAGAGGAAATAATAGCCATGGTCAATTATTCCCGAATATGCCAGTGGATCTTGACAAGTATGTGATTGGAAGTGAACACGGTCTCGTATTAACTAAGCAAAATATTGTATATGCTTGGGGCTGGGGTGAACATGGCAACTGCGGAAAACACACAGCTTCCATAAATGAGCATGATCTAGAGGAAAGAGTTACGTTCGACTACTTGAACAGGTTGTATAATAACAACGAAAAGGTGGTATTATTAGGTGCAGGGTGTGCAACCAGTTGGTTAGGTCTACAGATTAAGTAGGAGATTAGATAGAATTAAGTATTAAAATAGACAATGTCACGAAGTATCTTTCCCATATTCATCTATTACACTAGATGAAGGTCATTGTGACACTTCAAATATGCTCAAAGATGGAAAATATGTTCGACGTAATTATTATAGGATGAGTGTATCGATAACTAGCCAATTGTTCATGCATTAAGCCGATACATCAAAATCTCAATGAAATTCTAATAGCCCAATACAAAACTGACTAATCACCTTCTTTATCACCCACATATCATATATAGCAAACCAACAATCCTTTATTGAATTACTATATGATGTTACATAGATCTCTAAAAGAACAAAAGAAGTTAAAGAGGATTCGAATTTTATAGAAGAGATTTTCAACTTTCGATGGGCTTCCGGGTAACGGAAGACTCCGGAAATGAACCCTACTTAAGACTGAATCATGAAATACTGTTCTTTGGAAGAGATATACCAACAAACCATTCGCTAGATAACAATGTTTGGAGCAGTCTGTTCAGGAAGACCAATACAATTGGCAAACCAAGTCGAACCCACGAAATACGTGGTCACGGTCCCAAATGCGTCGAATATTTCACACATCGCTATATTCCTTCTACCTCAAACTGAGTTCACTGACACCAATTTCACGGCATTGGTATATTTCCAGCTACCAAACTCTCAGGAGTTTAAATTATTAGGGGGATTGAATCCTGCTAAGCCGTCAGCCATATACAAACTAAACAATGGCAACAAAACGTCCGAATCAAGCACGCAGTTGGACGACGTCGATATGAGCGTCGACATCGGTCCTGAGACAACCGAAGCCACTATCAACATCGGTATATCGATCGAACCTACTCAGCAGGCGGAACTACTTTTGATGCAAGAGCGCCAGAAGCAAGCGGGCACTTCGCTGTCGCTCGTCCCGGTCTCCACCATCGTAGGGGCTTCCAGTGCTTTAAAAAACCCCAACGACATCGCATCCTTGGCAAATAAGATAGTCGCCCACGCCTACAACTTTTTGGGAAGCTTTATCGATGATTCCGGCAAGGTCCCTATGAAAGCTTTCAACAACTGGTGGGATAAGTTCAGGAACAAGCTCGCCAACAACCCTGGCTTCCTCGATGAGTTACAGGAAAACTAATGCTAACTTCTCACATAATCGAAGAGGATCAGTCCTCCAAAATACTCGTTAGAGTATCGATGCGTAGCTATGGTAGGGGTTTGGTCTATTTTCGTTGTATCCACCATCCATCCGCACCTACAACCTTACGCGCATTTTACAACTCCAGGGAGACTTCCATTAGCCCTGAAACCCTTGAGCGCTTTGAATCTGCTCAACGGTGGCTAGAAATACTTATACTTGTGATTCTCTCGTTCCGGTGACTTTTCTATTTTGTACCTACGTGGTGACAAATGCAAGGCCAATATTAATAAAAAAAATAGAAATACCCATATTTCTTTGTTTTATGCCTCCAACAGTAGCCTGATCATAAACCATCGTCTAACCGAGTCACTGTCATATTATATTGCGTAATATCACCTAGTATTTGCAAATACCTATTAATAAAATCATGGTGATGAGGTTCCGAAAAGGTTACGAAGCCCGTGGCTCGCATTAAAAATTCTGTGGCTCTATTTGTAAGGCATTATAGAATTCCTTTTTTGCCATACAGTATATAAGTACGTTTATTCTGTTTTTTTTTACGTCGGAGTAGTTTAGTTAAGTAAGGTTTGCTAAGTAATATAGGTATTCGACTTATAAGGCTACTATATAATATAAATTCAGGACATAATGACTATTGAATCTAACACCAATGTTGAATACGGTTTTGGTACCAAGGCTATCCACGCGGGTGCTCCAGTAGACCCTACCACTGGTGCTGTTATTGAACCACTTTCATTATCTACCACGTTTGCTCAATCTGAGCCATCGAAGCCAGTTGGGATTTACGAGTACTCGAGATCTGCTAATCCAAACAGAGATAACTTTGAAGCAGCTGTCGCGGCTTTAGAAAAGGCTAAGCATGCGATCGCTTTGAGTTCGGGTTCAGCCACCACTGCGTTGATCATACAGTCGTTGCCTATGAACTCACACATTATCTCTGGAGGTGATGTGTACGGAGGTACCCACAGATACTTCACCAAAGTTGGTGTTACACACGGTGTTACTTCGACGTTTGTCGGTAACTTGGCACAAGACTTAGAGTCGAAAATCCAGGAAAACACCAAATTAGTGTGGTTAGAAACACCATCCAACCCAACCTTGACGGTGACCGACATTGCCAAGGTGGTCGACATCTTGAAGAACCACGAATCAAGGACGGGTAAGAAGATTTTGTTGGCTGTGGATAACACGTTCTTGTCTCCTTACATCTCTAACCCATTGGAGCACGGCGCTGACGTCGTGGTACACTCTGTCACCAAGTATATCAACGGTCACTCTGACGTTGTCATGGGTATCTTGGCCACCAACAGCGACGATTTGCACGAACAATTCAGATTTTTGCAAAATGCAATTGGTTCCATCCCATCTCCATTCGACTCGTGGTTAGCACACAGAGGTTTAAAGACCTTACACTTGAGAGTCAAACAAGCCGCTATCTCTGCCCAACAAATAGCCCAATTCTTGTCCCAACACCCTGCAGTATTGAAAGTCAACTACCCAGGTTTAAAGTCACATCCAAACCATGAGACTGTCGTTAAGCAACACAGAGACAGCTTAGGTGGTGGTATGATTTCTTTTAGAATCAAGGGTGGTGCTGAAGCAGCCTCTACTTTCACATCTTCCACCAAGTTTTTCACCTTAGCCGAATCCTTAGGTGGTATTGAATCCTTAGTCGAAGTTCCTGCTATCATGACTCACGGTGGTATTCCAATGGAAGAAAGAGAAGCCAACGGTGTTTATGACGACTTGATCAGACTTTCCGTTGGTATCGAAGATGCTGATGATTTAGTAGAAGATATTAGACAAGCTTTGGAAAGGGCTGCTAAATAAATCTATCTTAGATAGTGTGTATTTTTAATATAATTTGAAATAGAACATGCAAATTCTTATACATATCATTAAGCTGTAGTGTTCTGATTTAGTTCTTTTTCCCGGTAGAATGGTTTGGAACATTTTTTAGTTAGTATTTTTAGCAGTTAAATCTTTGCTTTGTTGCTGACGTGTAGAGAACGAGTTTAAATCGTACATAAATATAATTGTAAATTCAGAATTATTTCATATATTTATTTGAAAATAAGTTAGAATAGATGAAATTACTGAGAAGTGTACTTTCGACAATACTAATAGCGTTATTGATTAACCCTACCAAATCCCTGATTGTAAATACTGACAACGAACTAATCTGCTCGCCGAGTAACCCTACTGATTGTTACTCCAAAATATTTGAGCCAACTACCGAGTGGCAAAACATTAGAGAAGGTCAAGATATCCCTCCAGGATTACACGTAAGATTGAATATGGAGACGTCAGCTAGAGAAGCCAAACTTTTGGATCCGTCAGAACAAAATGAAGGAACCAGTGAATTGATGGTGAATACGGAACATAATAACTATAATAACGACCAAGCAAGTAATGAAGACCAGGCGAATGAGATTCAACAAAAGATAAAAGAATTCAAGCAAGCCCAGGGCAAATCAAAGGTCTCTTCTGCAGATCTAAATGATTTCCAGTCATCAGTTGACGAAATTCAAGAATACCGTAATGGAGGTGATGCGGACAGATTGTCAAAAGCACTTGACACATTAATTGATTTGAGTCATGATCTTGAGTTTGGTGTTAAACTAGCACAGGATCCATCGGTATTCAGGAACCTTATAGACATCAGCAAAACATCAGAAGATAAAAATTCACAAGAAAAAGTGTATAGAATCATAGGCTCAAGTTTGAGAAATAATCCCGATGCTGTCAGTAATTTATTGAAGAATCAAGATGCTAAGTTTGTTGATCACTTGTTTGCAGAGTTGAACTCAACTACATCAGATGTGATCAACAAGCGTATTTTGGGTATAATCCATGCACTCACACAGAATAACCAATTCAATACCAAGTATTTCAACGCCAACGGCGTCAATTCAGGAATCGACACACTTATTTCGGTATTCCCTTCATTGGGATCGCAGTCTCAAACAAGGCTCATGAACATTTTTGAAGATTTAAGCTTGCTTGATGCCATACAGTCTAATGAGAAAAGAACTATCGAAGAATCTGTAGATCCCAAAAACCAATACTCACATTTCTTACAACATCTGTTAGCTAATAGTAATATTGTATCGGAAGATCAATTTAAATTATACTTCAAAAAATTAAGTGAAGTCCATTCTCAAGATAACTCTTTGAAACCATCAAAGGAATTTATGGAGTGGTTATCAAAGGAAGCTGAGTTGAGATCAAAGGGCATTAAAGAGAGAGGCTCGTCGTATACCGAAGAGGACAAACAATTTGATCAAGATCTTTTAAAGGCTAGGCACATCGTCTTCGGAAACCCAATGGCATTGCGGAAGGCAATGGCAGACGAGTTATAAAATTATATAGAATTCTACAGTCAATAAATTCCAGCAGTCTGTTTCGCTACACGGTCACTCATATCTGTAAAGTGTCTTATTAAGGAGTATTATACAAAATCATCAAATGTTTCAATAACCAATGTTTTGCTAATCTAATCGAATAAACCCATACCCATATCTTCATCGGATTCTTCAGCTTCTTCAGCAGCAGCTTCTTCAGTGGCTGGAGCGTCACCAGAAGCAGCAGCACCACCGGCTGGGGCAGCAGCACCACCAGATGGAACAGAGGATAACTTTTCGTTACCTTCAGCGATCAATTCTTCGGCATTCTTACCTTCGACCTCAGTTAATAATTGGGTGATCTTTTCTTCTTCAACTTCGATAGAAACGGATTCTAAGACGGACTTGATGTCAGAGGCTGATGGGGAAGCGTTACCAGCGTTGATTAATAATAAATAAGCAGCTAAGTATTTCACTAAATATCTGTTAGTACTCGAGATTCGTCCTTTGACGTAGACTTACTTTTGCATGGTTTCAGGAATTGCATTTCTCCCTCGTTTAATTCCTTCTCATATCCTGCTTAACGCCACATTTTCCAAATGTCTTTTGTATTCTACTCCAAGATGCTCCTGTCGTCTGCTAGCGTCATAATACCTCATCTTCACGAAATGGTTGAATGGTCCCAAAAATCTTCATTTCCTCAACCAATCGCAATGCACTGTCTGTTAACCACTTTTTTAGTATTGTCTACTATAATTGATTCGCAACTTCTTTACATACTTTTTGTTTATGTATATGTAGTTAAAAGGTACCAAACTAGTTACTAATCTTGAATTTAATGTATATGCTATTTTTCAGTCGCTATACTGGTAGAAAAAATTCTTGAACAATGTTACACAAACCGACTCGGGACATTTTCCCAGAAAACAGTCACATTTATCACGTTCCGTGTTCTCCAGAATCAACACCTATATAAAGACTATAAAATGTACGTCTAGAAGCTGGTTAATTGGTACTAGGGTCATCGTAAGGTGTCCTGAAGGTATAGAATCGGCGCTAAGAGTATTACTGGTAACTGAAGTTGTAGTTGATGCAATTGGGTGCAAACGAAGCTTCCGATAGACGAAAGAATGCTATACACAGTACCAAAGATCCACCGTTTGTCATCAATATCAGACCTGAATAGGCCTTAAAGCCAACTGATAAGGATACTGTCATAGGAAGGTCAATTGAACAACTACTCAAACAATGAAGGAATTCCCAACACTTTCCGAGAAGCAGCAATGCGACTTGACCGAGAACTTGCTCCAATGGAGTTTGGGGAACGGGCTTACAATGTACCCAGTGAATCACAAGGCATACAGTGCCACCCATGCTCCGATAACGATATTTCCCACGCCGTTTCCCCGGACGGCATTTAAGAACGCTATGGATGTACAGAAGGGGTTCAATGCATTGTACGCAAGCATGGTTGGCAAGTCTAAGGAGTGGTTGATGGCATTGTTGAAGGACTTGGCTGTTTTTGATAATGGCTTTACAGGGAAGCTTTTTGAGACGTACAAGAAGTCGATTGAGACGAACGGAGGCAAGATAAAACAGCCACTTTCGTTGGGTATATTTAGATCAGACTACATGCTCAACGATGTCGATGGGGACCCGCAGATCAAGCAAATCGAATTCAATACAGTGAGCATCTCGTTTGGAGGGTTGTCGACGAAGGTGGGTGAATTGCACAATTATTTGAACATGAAAGGCGCATATGATACGGATTTCTCATACAAATACTACGAAGACAGCGAAATTCCCATCTCTGACTCGATCAATCAATTGGCAAAAGGGCTCTCAGATGGTAATTACTATTATAACGGCAAGCAAGACAGCACCAAAACCGTCGTTTTATTCGTGGTCCAGTCAAATGAAAGAAACTGCTTTGACCAAAGACATATTGAATACTCATTGTTGAAAAACCATGGGATCAAGTCGTATAGATTGGCGTTAGAAGATGTAAAAGAGAACACGACAATTAACCAAGATAAGTTATATATCAAGTCTACGATGGATGAAGTGTCGATTGTTTATTACAGATCCGGATATGCACCTACTGACTACGAAATGAACCCTGAGGCCACTTGGAACGCAAGACTTTATTTAGAAAACTCGCTTGCTATTAAGTGTCCATCGTTGTTAACTCAGTTGTCGGGCGCGAAGAAAGTACAACAAATCTTAACGCAAAAGGATATGGTCCAGAAATTTTTACCTGATTTACCAAAGGATGAATTAAATAAGTTATTATCCACTTTTGTTGATATCTACCCGTTAGATGATTCTGAAGATGGTATGAGGGCTAAAAAATTGGCATTTGAAGCGCCAGAAAATTTTGTGTTGAAACCTCAAAGAGAAGGAGGTGGTAACAATATATACAAAGAAAATATTCCTGATTTTTTGAATAGCTTAGATGAGAACAAATGGGGTGCATACATTTTGATGGAGCTTATTAATCCTCCGAATCACAAAAACATGATTATCCGTGAAGGAAAAGTTTTCCATGAAGACATCATTTCAGAATTGGGTGTTTTTGGAACCATTATATTTAATGAAGAGAACGGTAATATATTAACGAATGAAAATGCAGGCTGGTTATTAAGATCGAAGTTTAGTTCCAGTGATGAAGGAGGTGTCGCCGCTGGTTTCGGTTGTGTTGATAATATATACTTATATTGATTATTTTACTTCATTACTAGATACGTGACTAGAAATTAAAGTATGTTTTAGCTCAGTAGTAAACTCATTTGGAGTATTTTCTTTTGTTTCTTTGTTACCAATATTTTCGATTGGGTATGGGCCCTCATCTGTCACTTCTGGTGCTTCAGTTACTTGGTCTCTTGATGTCTGTTGTACTTTTTGTTCGATGTCAATCACCCACAACGCAGCACCAATGGTGTTTGTAAACATAAAAAGTACACTTAAGATAGGAATCGTTTCAAGAAAGCTGGCGACGATACCAAATCCCAAATACTGACCCCTATTCTTCTTGTAGATTAATTTAATTTGCTTCTTGTCGTACCCTTTTAAAGTAAAATATCTAGCGTGAGCCCGAAGACCGTTCGATGGAGCTTGAAGTACCACAACCAAAATAGGCCCAACAACTGGAACCGAATTGATCAAAAACATGGCGATAGCCTTAAAAACGGTAAACGGTAACACGAGTATATTTGGCAAGGCCCAAATTAACCTTCCACATCTAACCAAAAATGGAACGTTGGTCACTCTGCGTAGTTTGCCTAACAAGACAACATCATCGGAGCATTCCTTGCACAAAACAGCATCAAATGCAACTTTTTGAATTTCTGGCATCAAAAGAAATGTAACGATAATTGTTGAAACCAACCCAGACTGCTGAAGAACTGTAAACCATGTAGTAATAAACCCAGCGGGTCCATAGAAAACTACCGCAAAAAATGCCTGGAGTGGGTAGAATGTAAGATACATTGCCATATAAATAACCAAAGTTAAAATCAACTGGGGTATCAAAATGGTGAGATAGAATGGCCAAATAGCAGGATGAACGAGAAAGTAAAAAATTCCCTGTATTTATTAGTATACTTCAGGTGGAAAATTATGTAGACATAAATATTTACTTACATATAATGGGTACATGTACGTCCCGGAGGTGGCCAAGGTAATTGGAACAGATAATGGACTAGTCATATTATATCAAAATTTAGATCCTATTGCAATAGTCATATATCAGGTATATTCTAGTATATTTGTTGTTTTTAAACGCTATGAGGTTTATGAGGTTACAAACGGTTGCAAAAAAAAAAAGGATCTACGATTCCGAACAAAATTAATTTCCCAGAATCGGCCTCTACAAAGATATCTGATCCCATTGAACTTGCGTAATTCTCATATCCGTTATAGGTCTTGTTGATATTTCTATTGACACTTTTTAGAGCAAGTTAGAAGCAAAAAACAAATGGACGAGTCCGGAGTCGAACCGGAGACCTTTCGCATGCTAAGCGAACGCGCTACCAACTACGCCACACGCCCTGTGTGTTAAAGAGGAAAATGGTCCCTAGCAGGATCGAACTGCTGATCTTGGCGTTATTAGCACCACGCCT